>CM064358.1:602500-785000 GCA_032595735.1 Pelochelys cantorii | reverse complement strand
GTGAGTGCATGTGCACGTGTGTGTGCATGTATGTGTGCGTGCCTGCATGCATATGTGTGTGTACGTGTGTGTGAGTGTGTGTGCGTGAAGACGCTGTCTCTAACCAGGGCGCTCCCCACACTGGGTCGGGCACTGCCCTCCCCCCTCTACCCTCCCCCCCACAACTGAGCCGGAGGCTGGTCCAGGGGCCAGCACCCAGAGCCAGCCCGGCCCGAGGACGGATCAGGGCGACCGCCCAGGCCCCGTGCTTTTACGGGGCCTGGCGCAGGCGGCAACAGGGCCCCCCACTCTGCATGTGGGCTGCAGGAGCTGGAGGGACCGGCAGCCTGCCCCCCCTGCCCTTGGGGGAGGGGGAATGGGGATGGGGCTTGGCGGAGGGCTGGAGCTGGGCCCCGCGCCGGGACCACTGGGGGGGTGTCCCCAGTCCCTGCACCCCCTCAGGACGGCCCTGCAGGCGCCCCCTGTTCCCCATCCCTGCTCTGCAGAGACAGGGTGCACTGCAGGGGGAGGGGGACACCCCGACATCATCCACCCCGGCTCTGGCAGCAGCCCCCTCCCCCCCGCCTGAACCCCTGCACTTAACCCACCCTCAGCCCCTCATCTGGGGGGGGTCCCCTGGCCACGCCCCTGCAGCTGAGGGAGGGGCATAGGAGCCAGCCCCCACCCTGCCTGGGCCTGGGCAGGGCCACTGTGGTGCATGTACCGTAATCCTCCTAGTAGTTGGCCCTAGTGGCTGCTTGCTAGGAGAGCAAAGCCCCGGGTGAGTCTTGTACCTATGGACCCCCTCCCCCCTCATGCCTGAAGCCCCCCCGGCCGGGCGAGGGCAGCGGGATGGTCTGGCCTGGGCCCCCTCTCTGTGCAGCAGCTGGCTTGTCTCCCCCCCGCCCATGTAACAACCCCCTGGCGCCCATCCCCCGAGCCTCCCAGGCCGTGCCTGCCCCTGTAGCGCGGGGGCCGGGTGGGCAGCTGGTGCTGCGCTTGGCTGGTGCTGCCGTTGCTCGGGGCTCCGGCGCCCCGTGTTCTAGGGGGGGCTCTAGTGATGGCAGCTGCAGGACTCACTGGGGCCCTCCCCCTGTGCTGGCCCCCTCCAGTGCACCCGGAAAAGGGCCTTGGCCCCCAGGAAGGGGTGGCTGGTTGGGGGATGGGAACACCACCTCCTCTGAGCATCCATACGCATGTCACCAGGTGTGCATTCACCGTCGCACACGCATGTGCACCTAGTGCCATGGGCCGGGATGTCACATGGCCATGCATTGCCCAAGCAGCTACGTGCACACAGGAGCTCACAGGCACACAAACACGTGAGCTTGCATGCGCACGCACACCTGGGGTCGCACCTGCAATGATGCACAAGCTTTTGTGCACACACATGAGCGCACGTGCCCAAGGGAGCATGTGCCGGAACACGGTCACAAGCACATGCCTCTGAGCTCTTGCACGCCTACCCGTGCACACATATGCACGAGGGCTTGCACACATGCTCCTCCCCGGGGCCAAAGTGGGGGGCGCTCCCCCACCTGCACCTGCTCTGTAGTTAGTGTGGGGGGAGGGCTGGGGACTCCCTGCCAGCGCGCTGGGGAGGTGTTTTCTGCACCCAAACTCTCTCTTTGTTGCGCTGCCCCTGAGGAGCGTTTCTGGAGCAGGCTGTACCCCAAGGTAAGGGGGGAGGGGAGCGGCCCTCTCCCCCGCATGCTCCCTGCACAGCCTCAGTCCGGGGGTCCCTACTCCGGGGCGGGCGGTGCTGAAGGGGCATCTCTGGTCTGGGGGCCACCCTGCCCAGGGCAGGGATGGAGTAAGGGTCCCCCCATCGTGCAGCAGGCCTGGGGCAAGGAGGCTCCTGCTGGGGTCAGCCTGGCCCAGCTGGGCGCCTCGCAGCAACCGGGGGTCAGCAAGTCCGAAGCCTCGGGCCTGGCAAATGTGAGGCTGCCCAGCCTCACAGCTCATGTGGGGGCCGCAGGTCCGTTGGTGCTGGGACCCCCCGGTGCTGCTGAGCCAGGGAGCGCAGCTTGCAGCTTCCTGCCAGACACACCAAGGAGAAAAAGGGGCTTGCGTGTATGGCGTCTGTGCGAGGCCAGAGCCATGCGTATGGGCGCCAGGGCCGTGCCAGGCCAGGGCCGTGCGTATGGGCGCCAGGGCCGTGCAAGGCCAGGGCCATGCGTATGGGCGCCAGGGCCGTGCAAGGCCAGGGCCGTGCGTATGGGCGCCAGGGCCGTGCGAGGCCAGGGCCGTGCGTATGAGCGCCAGGGCTGTGCGAGGCCAGGGCCGTGCGTATGGGCGCCAGGGCTGTGCGAGGCCAGGGCCGTGCGTATGGGCGCCAGGGCCGTGCGAGGCCAGGGCCATGCGTATGGGCGCCAGGGCCGTGCGTATGGGTGCCAGGGCCGTGCCAGGCCAGGGCCATGCGTATGGGCGCCAGGGCCGTGCCAGGCCAGGGCCATGCGTATGGGCGCCAGGGCCGTGCCAGGCCAGGGCCGTGCGTATGGGCGCCAGGGCTGTGCCAGGCCAGGGCCGTGCGTATGGGCGCCAGGGCTGTGCGAGGCCAGGGCCATGCGTATGGGCGCCAGGGCCGTGCGTATGGGTGCCAGGGCCGTGCGAGGCCAGGGCCGTGCGTATGGGCACCAGGGCTGTGCGAGGCCAGGGCCGTGTGTATGGGCGCGAAGGCCGTGCGAGGCCAGGGCCGTGCGTATGGGTGCGAGTTCCGTGCAAGTCCAGGGCCGTGCATATGGGTGCAAAGTCCGTGTGAGGCCCAGACTGTGCATATGGACGTGGGGGCCTCTCTCCCTTCTCACGGCGCTCCCCGTGTCTCTGCAGGATTCCAGCCAGATCGGGCTGCTGAAGGAGCTGCTGGACCTGCAGAAGGACATGGTGGTGATGCTGCTGTCCCTGCTGGAGGGTGAGGGGCCGGGGCCCGGGCTCAGGTTCCCCAGTGGGAGCCTGTTTCCCCCACCCCGGCCGGGCCCCTCCGGGCGGGGAATCGCAGCCCGGCACACGCCCCGTCTCCTGCCCCTTGTCCTGCTCCCTCCCTCCGTCTGTCCATCCCACGTGTGCAACTCTGCCCAGCTGTCCCTGTGTCTGTCTGTCTGTCCCCCCGTGCAGCTGTCTCTCCATCTGTCTGTCCCCGTGCGCACCCTCTGTCCATCCCTGGGCACACCCCTCTGCCTGCCTTCTGGCAGGCTGCCCACCCCCCGCCTGACCCTCTCTCCTGCCCGCCCAGGCAACGTGGTGAATGGCACCATCGCGCGGCAGATGGTGGACATGCTGGTGGAGTCGTCCAGCAACGTGGAGATGATCCTCAAGTTCTTCGACATGTTCCTGAAGCTGAAGGACATTGTGGCGTCGGACGCCTTCCGGGACTACCTGAGTGACCCGCGGGGGCTGATCTCCAAGAAGGACTTCCAGAAGGCCATGGACAGCCAGAAGCAATACACGCCCGCCGAGATCCAGTTCCTGCTCTCCTGCTCCGAGGCCGACGAGAACGAGATGATCGACTACGAGGAGTTCGCCAGCCGCTTCCAGGAGCCTGCCAAGGACATCGGCTTCAACGTGGCCGTGCTGCTCACCAACCTCTCGGAGCATGTGCCCCACGACAGCCGCTTGCGCACCTTCCTGGAGCAGGCCGAGAGCATCCTCACCTACTTCCGGCCCTACCTGGGCCGCATCGAGATCATGGGGGCCAGCAAGCGCATCGAGCGCATCTACTTCGAGATCAGCGAGAGCAACCGGGCCCAGTGGGAGATGCCGCAGGTGCGGGAGTCCAAGCGGCAGTTCATCTTCGACGTGGTCAACGAGGGGGGCGAGGCGGAGAAGATGGAGCTCTTCGTCAGCTTCTGCGAGGACACCATCTTTGAGATGCAGATCGCCGCCCAGATCTCCGAGGAGGAGGCGGGCCGGGGGGCGGGGGAGGAGGAGGAGGCCGAGGGCGGGGAGGGGGCCGAGGCGGAGCAGGCAGTGGGAGCGCCCTCCGAGGCGGCCTCGGCCTTCGGCGAGTTCCTGGAGGGGGGGCTCGATGTCCTGCGCCTCTTCACCTACCGCAACGCGCGGCGACGGCTCCGCCGCCTCAGGAGAATGACGCTCCGGGAGCTGGCGGTGGGCGTGAGCGCCAGCCTGTCCACCGCCCTCCTGGGCCTGCTGCTCTTCGTCTCCGGCGCCCTCAAGGGCCTGCTCCTGCTGCTCTGGAGCGCGCTCTTCGGCGGCGGCCTGGTGGAGGGGGCCAAGAAGCTGACGGTGACGGAGCTGCTGGCCAGCATGCCCGACCCCACGCAGGACGAGGTGCACGGGGACCTGGGGCCGGCCGAGGCCGGCGAGGAGGCTGCCGAGGACGGGCAGGCGGCCGAGTTCGCAGAGGCTGGCAAGGAGGAGGCCCCTGACGAGGGGGGGGAGGTCTTCAGGCTGGAGATGAAGAAGGACCCGGGGCATTACCGGGCGGCCGCCCCCGACGCCCCCGGGGGGCTGGGGGACATAGGGGACACCACGCCTGCGGAGCCACCCACGCCCGAGGGCTCCCCCATCCTCAAGAGGAAACTGGGGGTATGCTGGAGTGGGGTGGGGTGGGGCAGGGCTGGCCTTAGGGCTCCGGGGGTCTCTCCGTGGCTCTGGGAGGGCAGTGGGGGCTAGTGGTTAGAGCAGGGGGGCGGGGAGCCAGGATTCCTGGGTTCTCTCCCCCCCTAGAGGAGTGCAGTGGGGTCTAGTGGGACTCCTGGGTTCGGAGAGACCCAGGTTCCCATCCCAGCCAGGCCCGCACTCTGCCTTGGTACCACGTCCCTGGCCCCACGCTGCAGGTCCCTGATGCGGGCTCTGTTGTGTCGCTCCCCAGCTGGACGGGGAGGAGGCGCCGGAGCTGGAGCCGGAACAGACGGCGGAGCCGCCTGAGGAGGCTGAGAAGGCCGAGTGAGTGGGGCCGGGGCGGCGGGGCTCTGCAGAGGGGGTGCTGGGCCCCAGCAGGACAGGCCTGCCCCACCCCTCCCCCACCGGGGTACCCCCGCCTTGGCCAGGGGCTGCTCCCCAGTGTGGGGGGAGGGGCGCACACCCGACTTACCTGCTGCCCCCACAGCACAGAGAACGGGGAGAAGGCAGGGCCAGAGGTGCCGGCGGCCCCCCAGGACGCAGAGGCTGAGGCCCCCAGGACGCAGCAGAGGAAGGTGGCCGCCCCACGGGAGCGCAAGGAGGAGCCGCCCGCCGCAGGCTCGGAGGTCTGGGCCGAGCTGGAGATCCAGAGGGTCAAGTTCCTGGTAGGCGGGGCGGGGGGGGCACTGGCTCCGCTCCGGGCTCAGGAGCAGCTGGGGGCCCCCAGCCCCACCAGTGCCAACCCGCTCTGTCCTTTCAGAACTACCTGTCCCGCAACTTCTACAACCTGCGCTTCCTGGCCCTCTTCCTGGCCTTCGCCATCAACTTCATCCTGCTCTTCTACAAGGTCAGCTCGGGGTGGGAGGCAGAGCTCCTGGGTCCTGGCGGGGAGTGGGGGCTAGTGGTTACAGCAGAGAAGGGGCCTGGCAGCCAGGACTCCTGGGATCTGGCGGGGAGTGGGGGCTAGTGGTTACAGCAGAGAAGGGGCCTGGCAGCCAGGACTCCTGGGATCTGGCGGGGAGTGGGGGCTAGTGGTTAGAGCACAGAGGGGGCCTGGGCTCCTGGACTCTGGCCTGGGATTGGAGGTGGGGCTCCCAGCGGCCCTGCCCCAAGCTGTCCCTGCCCTGCAGGTGTCGGACTCCCCACCCGGCGAGGAGGAGCTGGAGGGCTCAGGCTTGGTGGAGGAGCTGGCTGGGGGCTCAGGCTTCGGGGCCAGCGGTGAGGGGGCCGGGGAGGACGAGGAGGAGGACAGCGTGGTCTATTTCTTCCTGGAGGAGAGCACAGGCTACATGCAGCCCACGCTGCAGTTCCTGTCCATCACCCACACGCTCGTGGCCTTTCTCTGCATCATCGGCTACAACTGCCTCAAGGTGAGAGCCAGGTCACGCCCCCAACCATGGGCCATACCCTGCCACTGAGCCACGCCCTCTGTGACTGGGCCACGCCCACACAGCCACCAGACCTTGCCCACCTGTCAAGGGGACTAGGGTTGCCACATGGTTTAACAAAAAAATACCAAAACACCCCCGCCCCCCAAAAAAAAACCACTGGGAAAAAATTCTGTTGAGGAAAAAAAAAAAAAGGCGCTGCGCCTTTAAATGGCCCCGCGTGCCTCACTCCCCCGCCCTGCCAGATGCAGCAGGGGCAAATTGTCCCCACCGGGCTTCCGTCCAAGGGACCCAGGAAATACCGGACACTGCTCACTGCTCATGTCCGGTATTTTCTGGGTTTTTTACCGGACAGGGACCCAGATAACGGACAGTCCAGGCGAAAACCGGACACCTGGCAACCCTAATGGGGACACGTCCACCAGTCAGGGGCCCCGCCCACTTGCTGCCGGGCCACACCCACTCGTGTGCCATGGGGCCAAGCCCCTTCAAATCTACTCAGGCTGCAGGGCACGGAGCCACGCCCACCAGCCATGGGCCACACCCCACCACTGGGCTATGCCCACCCATCCACTACCAGGCCACGCCCCCAACCACTGGGCCACGACCCCTGCGACCGGGTGTGGCGGCACGTCGGGGCCCCCCCGATCCTGCGTCCCGTCTGCAAGACGAGACTCTGCCAGCCAGTAGAACAGGGAGGGGTTAGTGCTGCTGCGAGGTACCGCATGGCCCGGGTTCTGTGTGGGCAGCGAAGTGAGGGGCCAGGCAGCCTCAGACCCCTTGGGGTGGGGGGCCACAGGCCCCTGAACCCCCAGTGCTCAGCTTAGTCTCCTCTCCATGTTTTCCCAGCCAAGACCAACCCTTCCCCAAACCCCCCCCACCCCTTCCTTCGTTCAAACTCCTCCCCCCCGCTGGGCCGTGCTCACAGACAGAAGCCAGTAGGGGTCACCGCAGCCCAAGCCCAGCGCCCAGCGAGTGGACCGTCCCCCTACATCACACTGGGCCCCCCCCCACACCTCCACCAGACCTTGCCCACGCGTCAGGGGCCCCGCCCACTTGCCACTGGGCCACACCCACTCATGTGCCATGGGGCCAAGCCCCTTCGAATCTCCGCAGGCTGCAGGGCAGGCTGGGCTGTGCCCGCGCCCCGCTCCGGGACCCCCCTGACCGCCCTGCCCCGCAGGTGCCGCTGGTGATTTTCAAGCGGGAGAAGGAGCTGGCCCGCAAGCTGGAGTTTGACGGGCTCTACATCACGGAGCAGCCCGAGGACGACGACATCAAGGGCCAGTGGGACCGGCTGGTGCTGAACACACCGTACGTGGGGGGGCCGGGGCTGCAGGGCCCCCCTGCCAGCCTCTCCCGCTGGGTGTGGCCTGGGGCCGGGCCTCCCCCTCCATCTCCCCCAGGCTGCAGGTTGAGGAGCACCCACCCAACGTGATGGGGGGGCTACCCCTTCCTGGCCCCCCCTGACCCTGCCTCTTGCTGTCCCCTCGCCAGGTCCTTCCCCAGCAACTACTGGGACAAATTCGTCAAGAGGAAGGTGAGTCTCTTGCACATTGGGGGGCAGGGGAGCTGGGCACGGGGCCTTTCCCGGGGGGTGGGGGATCTGGGCACGGGGCCTTTCCCGAAGGGCGGGGGAGCTGGGCACGGGGCCTTGGGGGAGAGGGGAGGGGAGCTGGGCACGGGGCCTTGGTGGGGAGGGGAGGGGAGTTGGGCACGGGGCCCTTCCTGGGGGGGGGGGAGCTGGGCACGGGGCCTTTCCCGGGGGGCGGGGGAGCTGGGCACGGGGCCTTGGTGGGGAGGGGAGGGGAGCTGGGCACGGGGCCTTGGTGGGGAGGGGAGGGGAGTTGGGCACGGGGCCCTTCCTGGGGGGGGGGGGAGCTGGGCACGGGGCCTTTCCCGGGGGGCGGGGGAGCTGGGCACGGGGCCTTGGTGGGGAGGGGAGGGGAGCTGGGCACGGGGCCTTGGTGGGGAGGGGAGGGGAGTTGGGCACGGGGGCCCTTCCTGGGGGGGGGGGGGGAGCTGGGCACGGGGCCTTTCCCGGGGGGCGGGGGATCTGGGCACGGGGCCTTTCCCGAAGGGCGGGGGAGCTGGGCACGGGACCTTGGGGGAGAGGGGAGGGGAGCTGGGCACGGGGCCTTGGTGGGGAGGGGAGGGGAGTTGGGCACGGGGCCCTTCCTGGGGGGGGGGGAGCTGGGCACGGGGCCTTTCCCGGGGGGTGGGGGATCTGGGCACGGGGCCTTTCCCGAAGGGCGGGGGAGCTGGGCACGGGACCTTGGGGGAGAGGGGAGGGGAGCTGGGCACGGGGCCTTGGTGGGGAGGGGAGGGGAGTTGGGCACGGGGCCCTTCCTGGGGGGGGGGGAGCTGGGCACGGGGCCTTTCCCGGTGGGCGGGGGAGCTGGGCACGGGGCCTTAGTGGGGAGGGGAGGGGAGCTGGGCACGGGGCCTTGGTGGGGAGGGGAGGGGAGTTGGGCACGGGGCCCTTCCTGGGGGGGGGGGGCAGCTGGGCACGGGGCCTTTCCCGGGGGGCGGGGGAGCTGGGCACGGGGCCTTGGTGGGGAGGGGAGCGGGAGCTGGGCACGGGGCCTTGGTGGGGAGGGGAGGGGAGTTGGGCACGGGGCCCTTCCTGGGGGGGGGGGAGCTGGGCACGGGGCCTTTCCCGGGGGGCGGGGGAGCTGGGCACGGGGCCTTGGTGGGGAGGGGAGGGGAGCTGGGCACGGGACCTTGGTGGGGAGGGGAGGGGAGTTGGGCACGGGGCCCTTCCTGGGGGGGGGGGGAGCTGGGCACGGGGCCTTTCCCGGGGGGCGGGGGAGCTGGGCACGGGGCCTTGGGGGAGAGGGGAGGGGAGCTGGGCACGGGGCCTTGGTGGGGAGGGGAGGGGAGTTGGGCACGGGACCCTTCCTGGGGGGGGGGAGCTGGGCACGGGGCCTTTCCCGGGGGGCGGGGGAGCTGGGCACGGGGCCTTGGGGGAGAGGGGAGGGGAGCTGGGCACGGGGCCTTGGTGGGGAGGGGAGGGGAGTTGGGCACGGGGCCCTTCCTGGGGGGGGGGGGGAGCTGGGCACGGGGCCTTCCTGGGGGGGGGGAGCTGGGCACGGGGCCTTTCCCGGGGGGCGGGGGAGCTGGGCACGGGGCCTTGGGGGAGAGGGGAGGGGAGCTGGGCACGGGGCCTTGGTGGGGGGGGAGGGGAGGGGAGTTGGGCACGGGGCCCTTCCTGGGGGGGGGGGAGCTGGGCACGGGGCCTTTCCCGGGGGGCGGGGGAGCTGGGCACGGGGCCTTGGTGGGGAGGGGAGGGGAGCTGGGCACGGGGCCTTGGTGGGGAGGGGAGGGGAGTTGGGCACGGGGCCCTTCCTGGGGGGGGGGGAGCTGGGCACGGGGCCTTTCCCGGGGGGCGGGGGAGCTGGGCACGGGGCCTTGGTGGGGAGGGGAGGGGAGCTGGGCACGGGACCTTGGTGGGGAGGGGAGGGGAGTTGGGCACGGGGCCCTTCCTGGGGGGGGGGGGAGCTGGGCACGGGGCCTTTCCCGGGGGGCGGGGGAGCTGGGCACGGGGCCTTGGGGGAGAGGGGAGGGGAGCTGGGCACGGGGCCTTGGTGGGGAGGGGAGGGGAGTTGGGCACGGGACCCTTCCTGGGGGGGGGAGCTGGGCACGGGGCCTTTCCCGGGGGGCGGGGGAGCTGGGCACGGGGCCTTGGGGGAGAGGGGAGGGGAGCTGGGCACGGGGCCTTGGTGGGGAGGGGAGGGGAGTTGGGCACGGGGCCCTTCCTGGGGGGGGGGGAGCTGGGCACGGGGCCCTTCCTGGGGGGGGGGAGCTGGGCACGGGGCCTTTCCCGGGGGGCGGGGGAGCTGGGCACGGGGCCTTGGGGGAGAGGGGAGGGGAGCTGGGCACGGGGCCTTGGTGGGGAGGGGAGGGGAGGGGAGTTGGGCACGGGGCCCTTCCTGGGGGGGGGGAGCTGGGCACGGGGCCTTTCCCGGGGGGTGGGGGATCTGGGCACGGGGCCTTTCCCGAAGGGCGGGGGAGCTCCCATCTGGCCCCTGGATTTTGCTCTGCTCCTCCCCTCCCCTCCCCTCCAGGTGCTGGAGAAATACGGCGACATCTACGGGCGGGAGCGGATCGCGGAGCTGCTGGGCATGGACTTGGCCAGCCTGGAAATCAGCGCCCAGGGAGAGCGCAAGCCCCAGCCTGACAAGTCCCTGCTGACCTGGTGAGGAGAGGGGGCTGGGCTGGGGGTGGAGCCCGGGGGCGGTGGGGGCTGGGGGTGGGAGACTCACAAGGCGGGGGGGCTACGTGCCCCCACTAACATTGCCCCCCCCCCCACCCGCACAGGATGATGTCCATCGACATCAAGTACCAGCTCTGGAAGTTCGGCGTCATCTTCACCGACAACGTGAGTGCGGGCAGGGTGCAGGCTGGGGGGCAGGCAGAGGGGCTGGGAGGCAGGCGGGGGGGCTAGGAGGCAGGTTGGGGGGACTGGGGGGCAGGTGGGGGGCTAGGAGGCAGGCAGGGGGGCTGGGGGCAGGCAGGGGGCATGGCGGGGGAAGCGGGGCGCCACGGGGCAGGGTGAGGGGCCAGGGGGTGGGCTCTTGGGTGTCAGGAGGCCCAGTGGGGAGGCGGGATCTAGGTGAGTGGGGGGGGGGGGGCCTGTGGTAGGTGAGTGGAGCAGGCCAGGACCAGATGCCCTGGTGAGGGGCGCCAGCGGCAGGGCTAGTCTCCTCCCACTCTTAGCCACACCCCTCTGCGGGGGAGGGGACTCCCTGCCCTGCTCGGGGGGGGGTGCCCCGCGAGGAGGTGCCCCCAGCCCCGCCCCTGCCCTTGCCCGCAGTCCTTCCTCTACCTGGCCTGGTACATGGTCATGTCTCTGCTGGGCCACTACAACAACTTCTTCTTCGCCGCCCACTTGCTGGACATCGCCATGGGCGTGAAGACGCTGCGCACCATCCTCTCCTCCGTCACCCACAACGGCAAGCAGGTGGGCCAGGCCGCGCCGGGCGGGGGGCTCCAGAAGCGCCACCTTTGGCGCCCCCCGCGGGTGGGGTGGACGCTCTTGGCCCTGGTGTCCCCAGTGGGTGAGGGCGGGGGGGGCAGGGCGGGCCAGGCGCTCTTGGCCCTGGTGCCCCCAGTGGGTGAGGCGGGGGGGGACAGGGCGGGCACTCCCGGGCCTGGTGCCCCCAGTGGGTGAGGCCGGTGGGGCAGGGGGGACAGGGCGGGCCGGGCGCTCTTGGCCCTGGTGCCCCCAGTGGGTGAGGCCGGTGGGGCGGGGGGGCAGGGCGGGCCAGGCGCTCTTGGCCCTGGTGCCCCCAGTGGGTGAGGGCGGGGGGGACAGGGCGGGCCGGGCGCTCTTGGCCCTGGTGCCCCAGTGGGTGAGGGCGGGGGGGACAGGGCGGGCCGGGCGCTCTTGGTCCTGGTGCCCCCAGTGGGTGAGGCCGGTGGGGCGGGGGGGGACAGGGTGGGCCGGGCGCTCTTGGTCCTGGTGCCCCCAGTGGGTGAGGGCGGGGGGGACAGGGCGGGCCGGGCGCTCTTGGCCCTGGTGCCCCCAGAGGGTGAGGGCGGGGGGGACAGGGCGGGCCGGGCGCTCTTGGCCCTGGTGCCCCCAGTGGGTGAGGGCGGGGGGGACAGGGCGGGCCGGGCGCTCTTGGCCCTGGTGCCCCCAGTGGGTGAGGGCGGGGGGGACAGGGCGGGCCGGGCGCTCTTGGCCCTGGTGCCCCCAGAGGCTGAGGGCGGGGGGGGACAGGGCGGGCCGGGCGCTCTTGGCCCTGGTGCCCCCAGTGGGTGAGGGCGGGGGGGGACTGGGCGGGCCGGGCGCTCTTGGCCCTGGTGCCCCCAGTGGGTGAGGGCGGGGGGGACAGGGCGGGCTGGGCGCTCTTGGCCCTGGTGCCCCCAGAGGGTGAGGGCGGGGGGGACAGGGCGGGCCGGGCGCTCTTGGCCCTGGTGCCCCCAGTGGGTGAGGGCGGGGGGGACAGGGCGGGCCGGGCGCCCTTGGCCCTGGTGCCCCCAGTGGGTGAGGGCGGGGGGGACAGGGCGGGCCGGGCGCTCTTGGCCCTGGTGCCCCCAGTGGGTGAGGGCGGGGGGGACAGGGCGGGCCGGGCGCTCTTGGTCCCGGTGCCCCCAGAGGGTGAGGGCAGGGGGGACAGGGCGGGCCGGGCGCTCTTGGCCCTGGTGCCCCCAGTGGGTGAGGGCGGGGGGGACAGGGCGGGCCGGGCGCTCTTGGCCCTGGTGCCCCCAGTGGGTGAGGGCGGGGGGGACAGGGCGAGCCGGGCGCTCTTGGCCCTGGTGCCCCCAGTGGGTGAGGGCGGGGGGGACAGGGCGGGCCGGGCGCCCTTGGCCCTGGTGCCCCCGCGGGCGAGGCCGGCGGGCGCTCCTGGGCCTGGTGCCAGCTCTCGGTGCCCCCAGCTGCTGATGACCGTGGGGCTGCTGGCCGTGGTCGTCTACCTCTACACCGTGGTGGCCTTCAACTTCTTCCGCAAGTTCTACAACAAGAGCGAGGACGAGGACGAGCCGGACATGAAGTGTGACGACATGATGACGGTGAGTGGGGAGCCGGGGCCACCCTGCTGGGGCTGGCGGGCGGCTCCAGCCCCCGGCCCCGGCTGAAGGCCCCGTGTCTCCCCAGTGCTACCTGTTCCACATGTACGTGGGGGTGCGGGCTGGTGGGGGCATCGGGGACGAGATCGAGGACCCGGCCGGCGACGAGTACGAGCTCTACCGCGTGGTCTTCGACATCACCTTCTTCTTCTTCGTCATTGTCATCCTGCTGGCCATCATCCAGGGTGAGCCGTGGGGCAGGGCGGGGGCTGTCAGCTGGGGAGCAGTCAGCTGGAGGGCTGCCCTGGGGGGCTGTACTGGGGAGGTACAGGGTTGGGGGGCCATGCTGGGGGGCTGTCAGCTGGGGAGCAATCAGCTGGAGGGCTGTCCTGGGGGGCTGTACTGGGGAGGTACAGGGTTGGGGGGCCATGCTGGGGGGCTGTCAGCTGGGGAGCAATCAGCTGGAGGGCTGTCCTGGGGGGCTGTACTGGGGAGGTACAGGGTTGGGGGGCCATGCTGGGGGGCTGTCAGCTGGGGAGCAATCAGCTGGAGGGCTGTCCTGGGGGGCTGTACTGGGGAGGTACAGGGTTGGGGGGCCATGCTGGGGGGCTGTCAGCTGGGGAGCAATCAGCTGGAGGGCTGTCCTGGGGGGCTGTACTGGGGAGGTACACGGTTGGGGGGCCATGCTGGGGGGCTGTCAGCTGGGGGGGCAGTCAGCTGGAGGGCTGTACTGGGGGGCCATGCTGGGGAGGTACAGGGTTGGGGGGGCTGTCAGCTGGGGGGGCCGTGCTGGGGCAGTAGGATGGGGTTGGGGCGGGCTAGGCAGGTTGCTGCCCCCCAGATGACACGGGGGCCCCTCACTCCCTCTCTGTGGCCAGGCCTGATCATCGACGCCTTTGGGGAGCTGCGGGACCAGCAGGAGCAGGTGAAGGAGGACATGGAGGTGAGTGGCCCCCCCTCAGTGCACCCCGCGGGGGGCAGGGGGGATTGGACTCCTGGGTTCTAACCCCTGCCCCCCCCCCAGACCAAGTGCTTCATCTGTGGCATCGGCAGCGACTATTTCGACACGACGCCGCACGGCTTCGAGAGCCACACGCTGGAGGAGCACAACCTGGCCAATTACATGTGAGTGGGCGGGGCCAAGCGCTTGTGAGCAACAGGTGGGACCCGGGGGCCCGGGCCAAGCACAGATGAGAGACAACCACCCAGGGGCGGGGCCAAGCACAGGCGAGTGACAGGGCCCCAGGGGCGGAGCCAAGCACAGATGAGAGACAACCACCCAGGGGCGGGGCCAAGCACACCGGCGCAGCTGACAGGGACCCATGGGGCGGAGCCAAGCACAGAGCAGTGACAGGAGCACCCAGGGGCGGGGCCAAGCACAGGCGAGTGACAGGGCCCCAGGGGCGGAGCCAAGCATCAGATGACCGGGTACCCGAGCCACACAGGCCCACCCAGGGGCGGGGCTCAAGGCAGCAGGCAGTGACAGGGCGCCCAGGGGTCGGAGCCAAGCACAGATGGAGAGACAACCGGCCATCAGGGGGCGGGGCCAAGCACAGGCGAGTGACAGGGCCCCAGGGGCGGAGCCAAGCACAGATGAGAGACAACCACCCAGGGGCGGGGCCAAGCACAGGCGAGTGACAGGGCCCCAGGGGCGGAGCCAAGCACAGGGAGGGTGGGCACACCCAGGGGCGGGCCAAGCACAGGCAGTGACAGGGCAGGGGCGGAGCCAGGGGAGACACGGGGCCCAAGCACAGGCCAGTGACAGGGCCCCAGGGGCGGGGCCAAGCACAGAGCAGTGACAGGACGACCCAGGGGCGGGGCCAAGCACAGGCCAGTGACAGGGCCCCAGGGGCGGGGCCAAGCACAGGCCAGTGACAGGACCCAGGGGCGGGGGCACAGCATGACAGGGCAGGGGCGGAGCCGCACAGTGAGAGACCCAGGGGCGGGGCCAAGCACAGGCGAGTGACAGGGCCCCAGGGGCGGAGCCAAGCACAGTGAGAGACAGGGACCCCAGGGGCGGGGCCAAGCACAGGCGAGTGACAGGGCCCCAGGGGCGGGGCCAAGCACAGGCAGTGACAGGCCCCAGGGGCGGGGCCAAGCACAGGCCAGTGACAGGGACCCAGGGGCGGGGCCAAGCACAGGCGAGTGACAGGGCCCAGGGGCGGACCACAGGAGGCAGGGGCGCCAAGCACAGGCGAGTGACAGGGCCCAGGGGCGGGGCCAACACAGGCAGTGACAGGACCCAGGGGCGGGGCCAAGCACAGGCTGAGGACAGGGACCCAGGGGCGGGGCCAAGCACAGGGAGGACACGGGCCACAGGGGCGGGGCCAAGCACAGTGAGAGACAGGCACCCAGGGGCGGGGCCAAGCACAGGCGAGTGACAGGGCCCCAGGGGCGGGGCCAAGCACAGGCGAGTGACAGGGCCCCAGGGGCGGAGCCAAGCACAGATGAGAGACAACCACCCAGGGGCGGGGCCAAGCACAGGCGAGTGACAGGGCCCCAGGGGCGGAGCCAAGCACAGGCGAGTGACAGGCCCCAGGGGCGGAGCCAAGCACAGGCGAGTGACAGGGCCCCAGGGGCGGGCCAAGCACAGGAGGACAGGCCCCAGGGGCGGGGCCAAGCACAGGCGAGTGACAGCCCCCAGGGGCGGGCCAAGCACAGGAGGACAACACCCAGGGGCGGGGCCAAGCACAGGCAGTGACAGGGCCCCAGGGGCGGGCCAAGCACAGGAGGACAACACCCAGGGGCGGGGCCAAGCACAGGCAGTGACAGGGCCCCAGGGGCGGGGCCAAGCACAGCAGGACAGGACCCAGGGGCGGGGCCAAGCACAGGCCAGTGACAGGGCCCCAGGGGCGGGGCCAAGCACAGGCGAGTGACAGGGACCCAGGGGCGGGGCCAAGCACAGGCCAGTGACAGGGCCCCAGGGGCGGGGCCAACACAGGCGAGTGACAGGGACCCAGGGGCGGGGCCAAGCACAGGCCAGTGACAGGGCCCCAGGGGCGGGGCCAACCACAGGCGAGTGACAGGGACCCAGGGGCGGGGCCAAGCACAGGCCAGTGACAGGGCCCCAGGGGCGGGGCCAAGCACAGGCGAGTGACAGGGCCCCAGGGGCGGGGCCAAGCACAGGCCAGTGACAGGGCCCCAGGGGCGGGGCCAAGCACAGGCGAGTGACAGGGACCCAGGGGCGGGGCCAAGCACAGGCCAGTGACAGGGCCCCAGGGGTGGGGCCAACCACAGGCGAGTGACAGGGACCCAGGGGCGGGGCCAAGCACAGGCCAGTGACAGGGCCCCAGGGGCGGGGCCAAGCACAGGCCAGTGACAGGGCCCCAGGGGCGGGGCCAAGCACAGGCGAGTGACAGGGCCCCAGGGGCGGGGCCAAGCACAGGTGAGTGACAGGGTGGGCCAGCTGCCTTGGGGGGGGAGGCCTGGGCCTGGGGCCCATTGACCCTGCCTGGCCACGCAGCCCCTGGGCAGTTGCTGTGTGTGGCACTCACGGGGTTAATTATGGGAGTGGGTCTTCCCCCCAGGTTCTTCCTGATGTACCTCATCAACAAGGACGAGACGGAGCACACTGGCCAGGTGAGACACCACTGGGCAGCTGGGGGTCTGCCCCCCGGGGGAGGGAGGGAATGGACTGGAGGTCCCACGGCTCTGACCCACGGCGGGGGCAGGGAATACGGACTGGAGGTCCCACGGTGGGGGGGGATACGGACTGGAGGGCCCATGGTCTGCCCCATGGTGGGGGGGATACGGACTGGCGGGCCCATGGCTCTGCCCCACGGTGGGGGGGAATACGGACTGGAGGGCCCACGGTGGGGGGGGATACGGACTGGAAGGCCCATGGTCTGCCCCACGGTGGGGGGGGATACGGACTGGAAGGTCCATGGCTCTGCCCCACGGTGGGGGGGATACGGACTGGAGGGCCCATGGCTCTGCCCCACGGTGGGGGGGGGATACGGACTGGAGGGCCCACGGTGGGGGGGGCATACGGACTGGAGGGCCCATGGTCTGCCCCACAGCGGGAGGGGATACGGACTGGAAGGCCCATGGCTCTGCCCCACGGTGGGGGGGGATACGGACTGGAAGGCCCATGGCTCTGCCCCACGGTGGGGGGGGATACGGACTGGAGGGCCCATGGCTCTGCCCCATGGTGGGGGGGATACGGACTGGAGGGCCCATGGCTCTGCTCCACGGTCGAGGGGGGATACGGACTGGCAGGCCCGTGGCTCTGCCCCACGGTGGGGGGGGATACGGACTGGCAGGCCCACGGCTCTGCCCCACGGTGGGGGGGAATACGGACTGGAGGGCCCATGGTGGGGGGGGATACGGACTGGAGGGCCCATGGTCTGCCCCACAGCGGGAGGGGATACGGACTGGAAGGCCCATGGCTCTGCCCCATGGTGGGGGGGATACGGACTGGAGGGCCCATGGCTCTGCCCCACGGTCGGGGGGGATACGGACTGGCGGGCCCATGGCTCTGCCCCACGGTCGAGGGGGGATACGGACTGGCGGGCCCGTGGCTCTGCCCCACGGTCGGGGGGGATACGGACCGGCGGGCCCATGGCTTTGACCCCAGGCCCAGCCCCAGGAAGGATTGGGGTCCATCCGAGGGGTTTGGCCTCTACCTTTGGGAGGTCCACCCCCCGCCCCTAACCTCCCCCCCCAGGAGTCCTACGTCTGGAAGATGTACCAGGAGCGGTGCTGGGATTTCTTCCCCGCCGGCGACTGCTTCCGCAAGCAGTATGAAGACCAGCTGGGCTAGCGCCGTGACCCGGGCACAGACCCCCCCTCCCGTGGGGCAGGACCAGGCTGGGGGGGCAGCAGGGCCTCGAGGGGGGTACTGCTACTGCTGCCCCCCACCAGAAACCTGCCCACTGGGCGGGGGGATGGGGCTCAGAAGCCAGGGTGGGGTTGGGCAGTTGCTGAGACCCCCGGGGCCCAGCTTGCCCCCCCCCAGCTGTGGGTGTGCCCGGAGGGCCTGATTCCAAGTGCCTTTTAGTAGTTGCCCCCAGGGTCGGGGGGGGGGCCCTGGTGTCCTGCAAGGCGCCTTCCTCTGGTACTAGACAAGGAGTGAGCTGTGTGTGGGGGGGGGCAGAAGCCAGGCCTAGAGCCCGGGGCGGCGCCTACGCGGGCAGTGCTGTGTCCCCCCCGCTCAATAAATCGTAGGTGATTGATGGCTGCACCCACGCAGAGCCTGCCTCCTTCCTGTGGGGAGGGGGGGCGCGCCCGGGTCCCGGCGCTGGAGGGGGATGGGGTTCCTGCCCCTGCCCCTGCCCCTTCCCAGGCTCTATCCCCAGGTGATGCAGCCCAGGCCCTGGGGGAGGGTGGGGGCCTGTCCCCCCTCACTGCCCAGGCTGGGGCTGCAGCCTTGGAGCCCACCCAGCACCCCCCCCCAGACTTTTTGCAACGTGGGGGGTTAAAACAGCCAAACTGGGGTTTTCCGACTTTTTTGGGGCCAGTAAAGACAGTGTGTGGAAAAGAGGGTGACCCAGCCCCTACAGTCAGTGCCGTGGGGGGCAGCACTGGGGGCCGACTCTGCCACGGCCCACGTGGGGCTGCCCCGGGGTCTCTGGCAAACAGCAGTTTCCGGGGGTCCGACCCCTGCTGGTGCGGCTGTCACTCCTGGATGTACAGGTTGCTGTGGGTGTCCTCCGTGAGACGCATCTCCAAGACAACCGTGCTGGGGGGGGGGCAGAGCAGGGGTCAGGCAGCAGACGACACCCCCAACTCCCTCATGTACCCCCCCAGTCCCCCGTCATGAGCCAGTGCCCCGCTGGCCGTGGTCCCTAGAGCGGGTCCCCCAACTGCTGGGGGAGGGGGCAGAGCAGGTGCCCGGGAGAGGAAGCCCAAGATGTGGGGATGGGGGGGGGCAGGAGACACGGTGCCCTGGAAGCTGGGATTCAGGGACCGCCCCGCCGGCTAGCAGACCCCCGAGCCGGCTGCAGGTGTCTCCGGTGGTGCACTTGTGCACATGCCTGGCAATGTATCCCGCACGCCGATGGCACAGACCAGAGGGAGCACTGGTGGGCCCCCTGCTTCTGGGCCCTGGGGGTACCCTGCTGTGGGCACGGGGGGGGGTGGTTCCTACCTGTGGGTGCCCAGCAGGCGGAAAGTGCAGCGTGGATCCCGCAGCTCCTGGATCAGCTACAAGAGACACAGGGTGTGGGGCGGGGGTGCTGCAGGGTCTCCCCTGCCCCCCCAAGCAGCCAGGACCCACCACTGGGGGGCCATGTGTCTGATATGAGCTTTCCCTGTGGGGGCGTGGCTTTGGCATGGGGCCAAGTACCCCCCCCATCTGGGTGGGAAGCAAGGCCCATGGGCTGCAGGGCTGGGGGAGGGGGCAGTATTGTTGGGGGAGGGGCTGGCTAGGGCAGGAGGATGGTGGGGGTGGGGCTCGGGGGTTTCAGGGGCAGGGCTCGGGGCAGCGGGGTGGTAGGGACGGGGTTCAGGGGGGATTCCAGGGGTGGCGCTCGGGAGGCTGGGGGTCATGGAGGTGCTGGTGGGAGGGGGGGTGCGGAGCTCAGCGGGGCCGTGGGTGGTGGGTGCCGAGAATAGGGGGGGCAGGGGGCAGCGGGGGCAGGGCTCAGGGCGGTGGGGGGACTCAGGGGGTGCCAGGGGTAAGGGGGGGCCATACCTGTGCCGAGTCGAAGTGCCAGACCTGCATGCCGTGGCGCCAGAAAGCCTGCAGACAGTTTCTGCCCCAGCACTGGGGGAGAGGGGCAGGGGGGTCAGTCCTCAGGGCACCCCCCCCAGTATTCCTCCCCCGCCCCCCCAGCCCAGCATTCCCCTGCCGCCCCCCCCAGCATTCCTCCCCTGCTGCCCCCCCCAGTCCAGCATTCCCCTGCCGCCCCCCCAGCATTCCTCCCCTGCTGCCCCCCCAGCGTTCTTCCCCCACCCGCCCCCGCAGCAACCTGGAGGGCAGGGCCCAGTGAGCTGCAGAAGAAATGCTGCCAGCTGGGGGGAGGGGCTGGATACGCAGGGACCCCTTGTCCAGCCCTGCAATGCAGCCAGCTCTGGGGTGGAGCTGGTTCCATGCGGGCCCCTGACAGACTCAGCCCCAGCCGCTGGCCCCCAGCGCTGCTGCCCTGTGGCTGGCGCAGGACGTGGGGGACCCGCACCCAGGGCTGGGGGGATCGGAGCAGCCCCTCCCCCACGCCACCCACCTACGGCCTCCACGGCCATGTCGAAGGAGCTGTCAGGGGCCGGCAACCTCCGCACCAGGGTGCCCTGCAGGGTGACCACGTTCACGCTTCCTGCCATAGAGGGGGGGGTCAAGTCTTGTGATGCCCCTCCCCCCCAGAGCCCCCCACCATGTCCTGCCCATACACGGACTATGACCCTTCCCCCCGGCCCAATGTGCAGGGGCTCCTGTCACGGGGTGTGGGGGAGCCCCCAGACCTGCCTGCCCCCCCCCCCCACCCGCAGCCGGAGGGGACTCTCAGGTGGCAGGTAGAGGAGAAGGTCTATCGGGTCCCAGGGGAGCACACACTTGTTGTGCCAGGAGCAGCCAGCCCACCCTGGGGGGAGGGGGGGGACCCAGAGCGTCTGCCCCGCCCCCCCCCCCCCAGCCAGCGGGGGTCCTTCTCCCCCAGCCGGCCGAAACCAGCTTCCACCCCCAGCCACTGGTCCTAGCCCCCAGGCCGCCCTGCCCGGCTTTGCCCTGCTTCCCGCCCCCGGCCTCAGGGCCTGAACATCCTTCCCCAGCG
Source organism: Pelochelys cantorii (assembly GCA_032595735.1). Classification (NCBI taxonomy): domain Eukaryota; kingdom Metazoa; phylum Chordata; order Testudines; family Trionychidae; genus Pelochelys; species Pelochelys cantorii. The sequence goes on along the minus strand of CM064358.1, from coordinate 764,830 downwards.
AGCCGTGCCCGGCCTCCCCTCCGCATGCAGGCAGTGCTGTGCGCGCACACGCACACGCACACGCACACGTGTATATAGAGACGCACACCCGCGCGCGCACACGCAAACACACATACCCACACGCGCACATACACATGCACACACACGCACGCACGCACAGGTGTATATACACACACGCACACGCACACGCACACGCACACATGTATATGCACACACGCACACGTGTATATGCGCACATGCACGCACGCACACATACCCACATGCGCGCACAACACACACACACACACACACACACACACACACACACACACACATGCGCGCGCACACACACACACGTGTATATACACACACACACACGCACGTACGCACACGCAGGCAGGCACACATACCCACGCACATGCACATGCACACACAAGTGTATATACACACGCACACGCACAGGCACACGTGTATATGCGCACACGCACATGCACACGTGTATATGCGCACATGCACGCATGCACACATACCCACATGCGCACATGCACATGCACATGCACGCACGCACAAGTGTATATACACACACGCACATGCAGGCACGCACACGTGTATATACACGCACGCCCGCCGCGCGCGCGCGCACACACACAACACACGCACGCACGTGCACATGTATATATACACACACACGCACGTACGCACACGCAGGCAGGCACACCTACCCACGCACACACACACACACACACACACACACACACACACACACAGCGTCACTCCAGACCAGCACAGGACCGTGGGAATCACACACACAACAACGTAACCAGTGACTGCAACACCAGCGTGACCACAGGACCGCACCAGTGCCGCAGCCCCCCCCCGCCCCCCCGCCCCCCGCGCCACCTGCCCCCCCACTTACTCTCCAGCAGAACCAGCACCGTCTGGCTGTCCACCTGGCTCACCTGCACCGGCCCGGGGCACGAGGCGTCTGCAAAGAGACCGGGCCGGGCTGAGCCGGGCAGCACCAGCCCAAACCCGGCGCCCTTGTCCCCGCCCCGCACCTGCCCGTCCCCCTGGCGGCCCACAGCGCCCCCACCACACCCCCCCCGGCCTCCTTGTGTCCTGCCCCCCCAGTCGGCCCCGACGCCCCGGGGCGCCCCCTTACCAGCGCCGGTGTGGGTGAACCAGGAGGTGAGGGAGTTGAGGTTGATGGTGTGGAAGTGCACAGGCTGGGTGGGCGAGGGCCCCCGGCTCACCCCGATGCAGACGGTGGGGTACTCCTCGCCCGGCGCCACCAGCATCTCGAACACGGGCAGGGGGGTGGGCAGCGGGAAGTCGAAGTGCTGGGGGGGACAGGGGCCCATGTGGGGGGCAGGGCAGGGCCAGGCCCGGCAGCTCCGCCTACTCTGGCCCAGCCTCCCCCCTCCCTCCCAGGGGTCCCGGAGCTGTGCGGGGAGGGGCCCGCGGTGAGAGCCCCCAACCCGCCGCACACCCGCCCCCCTTCCTTACCCCCCAAACACCCGCTACCTGCCCCCTTACCCCATTACCTGCCCCCACCCCCCCACACCCCCTTACACACCACCTCCCCCACCCCCAGCCCCAAACCCGCCGCACACCCGCCCCCCTTCCTTACCCCCCAAACACCCGCTACCTGCCCCCTTACCCCATTACCTGCCCCCACCCCCCCACCCCCCCTTACACACCACCTCCCCCACCCCCAGCCCCAAACCCGCCGCACACCCGCCCCCCTTCCTTACCCCCCAAACACCCGCTACCTGCCCCCTTACCCCATTACCTGCCCCCACCCCCCCCACACCCCCTTACACACCACCTCCCCCACCCCCAGCCCCAAACCCGCCGCACACCCGCCCCCCTTCCTTACCCCCCAAACACCCGCTACCTGCCCCCTTACTCATCCACTTACCTGCCCCCACCCCCCCACACAACCCCCAGCCCCCTAACACACCACCTCCCCCTCCCCCAGCCCTCTACCCGCCACACACCCGCCCCCCTTCCTTACCTCCCAAACATCCGCTACCTGCCCCCTTACCCCATTACCTGCCCCCACCCCCCCCACGCCCCCTTACACACCACCTCCCCCAGCCCTCTACCCACCGCACACCCGCCCCCCTTCCTTATCCCCCAAACATCCGCTACCTGCCCCCTTACCCCATTACCTGCCCCCACACCCCCACACTCCCTTACACACCACCTCCCTCACCCCCAGCCCTCTACCCGCCGCACACCCGCCCCCCCTTCCTTACCCTCCCAAACACCTGCTACCTGCCCCCTTACCTGCCCCCACACCCCCTTACACACCACCTCCCCCACCCCCAGCCCTCTACCCGCCGCACACCTGCCCCCCTTCCTTACCCCCCAAACACCCGCTACCTGCCCCCTTACCCCATTACCTGCCCCCACCCCCCCCACGCCCCCTTACACACCACCTCCCCCACCCCCAGCCCTCTACCCGCCGCACACCCGCCCCCCCTTCCTTACCCCCCAAACACCCGCTACCTGCCCCCTTACTCATCCACTTACCTGCCCCCACCCCCCCCACGCCCCCTTACACACCACCTCCCCCACCCCCAGCCCTCTACCCGCCGCACACCCGCCCCCCCTTCCTTACCCCCCAAACACCCGCTACCTGCCCCCTTACTCATCCACTTACCTGCCCCCACCCCCCCACACAACCCCCAGCCCCCTAACACACCACCTCCCCCTCCCCCAGCCCTCTACCCGCCGCACACCCGCCCCCCTTCCTTACCCCCCAAACACCCGCTACCTGCACCCTTACCCCATTACCTGCCCCCACACCCCCTTACACACCACCTCCCCCACCCCCAGCCCTCTACCCGCCGCACACCCGCCCCCCTTCCTTATCCCCCAAACACCAGCTACCTGCCCCCTTACCCCATTACCTGCCCCCACCCCCCCACACCCCCTTACACACCACCTCCCCCACCCCCAGCCCTCTACCCGCCGCACACCCGCCCCCCTTCCTTACCCCCCAAACACCCGCTACCTGCCCCCTTACCGCATTACCTGCCCCCACCCCCCCACGCCCCTTACACACCACCTCCCCCTCCCCCAGCCCTCTACCCGCCGCACACCCGCCCCCCTTCCTTATCCCCCAAACACCCGCTACCTGCCCCCTTACTCATCCACTTACCTGCCCCCACCCCCCCACACAACCCCCAGCCCCCTAACACACCACCTCCCCCACCCCCAGCCCTCTACCCGCCGCACACCCGCCCCCCTTCCTTACCTCCCAAACATCCGCTACCTGCCCCCTTACCCCATTACCTGCCCCCACCCCCCCACGCCCTCTTACACACCACCTCCCCCACCCCCAGCCCTCTACCCGCCGCACACCCGCCCCCCTTCCTTACCTCCCAAACATCCGCTACCTGCCCCCTTACCCCATTACCTGCCCCCACCCCCCCCACACCCTCTTACACACCACCTCCCCCACCCCCAGCCCTCTACCCGCCGCACACCCGCCCCCCTTCCTTACCCCCCAAACACCCGCTACCTGCCCCCTTACCCCGTTACCTGCCCCCACCTCCCCCACCCCCAGCCCTCTACCCGCCGCACACCCGCCCCCCTTCCTTACCCCCCAAACACCCGCTACCTGCCCCCTTACCCCATTACCTGCCCCCACCCCCCCCACGCCCCCTTACACACCACCTCCCCCACCCCCAGCCCTCTACCCGCCGCACACCCGCCCCCCCTTCCTTACCCCCCAAACACCCGCTACCTGCCCCCTTACTCATCCACTTACCTGCCCCCACCCCCCCACACAACCCCCAGCCCCCTAACACACCACCTCCCCCACCCCCAGCCCTCTACCCACCGCACACCCGCCCCCCTTCCTTATCCCCCAAACATCCGCTCCCTGCCCCCTTACCCCATTACCTGCCCCCACCCCCCCCACGCCCCCTTACACACCACCTCCCCCACCCCCAGCCCTCTACCCGCCGCACACCCGCCCCCCCTTCCTTACCCCCCAAACACCCGCTACCTGCCCCCTTACTCATCCACTTACCTGCCCCCACCCCCCCGCACAACCCCCAGCCCCCTAACACACCACCTCCCCCACCCCCAGCCCTCTACCCGCTGCACACCCGCCCCCTTCCTTATCCCCCAAACATCCGCTACCCACCACCACCCTGCCCCCACCTCCTTCCTTCTTCCCCCAGCCCCCCAAACCACCCAGGGTTCCCTACCTTCACCAGCATGAACTTCTGCATGGGCTGGTACCACTGCAGCAGGACCACGCTGGCCTCCAGCGCCCCGCACAGGTAGTGGCAGCCGGTGCGCGAGTGCTGGGCTGCGGGGACAGCGCCTGTCAGGGGCCGGGCGGCCACCCAGCCTGGGGGCCATGGGGCTCTGGAGGCCGGGCTGGGGGGACCAGGGGGTTCAGCAAGGAGCTCTGGGGGCCTAGGGACTGTGCTGCAAGGCGCTCAGCAGGGTGCAGTTCTGGGGGGCCCATGCCATGCGGGCCTGGGGGGCAGTTCAGGGGAGCTGTGCTGGGGGGGCGGTTCAGAGGGGCCGTGCTGTGGGGGGCAGTGGGGAGGTCCAGGGGGGGCCGTGCTGTGGAGGGGCCGTGCTGTGGGGGGGCCCTGGGGTGGTTCGGGGGGGCCGTTCAGGGGGGCTGTGCTGGGGGGGGTGGGGGTTACTCACCCACACAGCAGGCCCGGCAGCCCTTGGTGTCCGGGATCTTGGTGGAGGTGGCGTTTTTCCTGTGGAGCAAGCGCGAGCGCTGAGCGGGCAGCTGGGGGGGTCTCCCGGGGCCGAGGGGCTGGAACTGGGGGGGGCTGCAGCTGCCCCAGCTTGCAGGGTTCTCGCCTACACAGGAGTTACGGGGGGGTGGTGCCTGCAACCCCCCTGCCCAGGTTGTGCCAGCGCCCTGCCCGGGAAATCCCCACCAGCGACGGCGTGGGGCCGGGCTGGGGCCTTGCCTGCTGTAGAGCAGGGGCCTTGGCACTCGAATCTGCCCAAAGACAGCCCCCCGGGACCCCTAGCCCCATTCCCCACCCCCCAGCCCCGCCCCTGGGACCCCTAGCCCCATTCCCCACCCCCCAGCGCCGTCACCCGGGACCCCTAGCCCCATACCCCACCCCACTAGCCCCGCCCCCGGGACCCCTAGCCCCATTCCCCACCCCCCTAGTCCCACCCCCGGGACCCCTAGCCCCATTCCCCACCCCCCTAGCCCTTCCCCCCAGGACCCCTAGCCCCATTCCCACCACCCAGCCCTGCCCCCCGGGACCCTCTAGCCCCATTCCCCACCCCCCTAGCCCCGCCCCCGGGACCCCTAGCCCCATTCCCCACCCCCCAGCGCCGTCACCCCGGGACCCCTAGCCCCATTACCCCACCCCACTAGCCCTGCCCCTGGGACCCCTAGCCCCATTCCCCACCCCCCTAGTCCCTCCCCCGGGACCCCTAGCCCCATTCCCCACCCCCCTAGCCCTTCCCCCCCAGAACCCCTAGCCCCATTCCCCACCACCCAGCCCTGCCCCCCGGGACCCTTAGCCCCATTCCCCACCCCCCAGCGCCGCCCCCCGGGACCCCTAGCCCCATTCCCCACCCCCCTAGCCCTTCCCCCCGGGACCCCTAGCCCCATTCCCCACCCCCTAGCCCTTGCCCCCGGGACCCCTAGCCCCATTCCCCACCCCCCTAGCCCTTCCCCCCAGGACCCCTAGCCCCATTCCCACCACCCAGCCCTGCCCCCCGGGACCCCTAGCCCCATTCCCCACCCCCCCAGCACCGCCCCCCGGGACCCCTAGCCCCATTCCCCACCCCCCAGCCCCGCCCCCCCGGAACCCCTAGCCCCATTCCCCACCCCCTAGCCCTTCCCCTCGGGACCCCTAGCCCCATTCCCCACCCCCCTAGCCCTTCCCCCCGGGACCCCTAGCCCCATTCCCCACCCCCCTAGCCCTTGCCCCCGGGACCCCTAGCCCCATTCCCCACCCCCCTAGCCCTTCCCCCCAGGACCGCTAGCCCCATTCCCACCACCCAGCCCTGCCCCCCGGGACTCCTAGCCCCATTCCCTACCCCCCAGCCCCGCCCCCCGGAACCCCTAGCCCTATTCCTCACCCCCAGCCCCGCCCCCTGGGACCCCTAGCCCCATTCCCCATCCCCGCCCCCCCGGACCCCTAGCCCCATTCCCACCCCCCTAGCCCCGCCCCCTGGGACCCCTAGCCCCATTCCCCACCCCCCAGCCCCGCCCCCTGGGACCCCTAGCCCTATTCCTCACCCCCCAGCCCCGCCCCCTGGGACCCCTAGCCCCATTCTCCACCCCCCCAGCGCCGCCCCCCGGGACCCCTAGCCCCATTCCCCATCCCCGCCCCCCTGGACCCCTAGCCCCATTCCCCACCCCCCCAGCGCCGCCCCCCCAGGACCCCTAGCCCCATTCCCCATCCCCCCAGCGCCGCCCCCCGGGACCCCTAGCCCCATTCCCCACCCACCTAGCCCTTCCGCCCGGGACCCCTAGCCCCATTCCCCACCCCCCTAGCCCTTCCCCCCGGGACACCTAGCCCCATTCCCCACCCCCCTAGCCCTTCCCCCGGGACCCCTAGCCCCATTCCCCACCCCCTAGCCCTTCCCCCCGGGACCCCTAGCCCCATTCCCCACCACCCAGCCCTGCCCCCCGGGACCCCTAGCCCCATTCCCCACCCCCCAGCCCCGCCCCCTGGGATCCCTAGCCCTATTCCTCACCCCCCAGCCCCGCCCCCTGGGACCCCTAGCCCCATTCTCCACCCCCCCAGCGCCGCCCCCGGGACCCCTAGCCCCATTCCCCACCCCCGCCCCCCCCCGGACCCCTAGCCCCATTCCCCACCCCGCCCCCCCCGGACCCCTAGCCCCATTCCCTCCCCGCCCCCCCCCGGGACCCCTAGCCCCATTCCCATCCCCGCCCCCCCCGGACCCCTAGCCCCATTCCCCACCCCCTAGCCCCGCCCCTGGGACCCCTAGCCCCATTCCCCACCCCCCAGCCCCGCCCCCTGGGACCCCTAGCCCCATTCCCCATCCCCGTCCCCCCGGACCCTTAGACACATTCCCCCACCCCCTGGCCAGCCCCGCTCTGGGAGGCCGGGCGTACCTGGGCAGCAGGCGATGGGGGGTGATGTGCACACCGGGCCGCTGGTCCCTCTTGCTCTGTTCGTACAGGCTGGGCAGGTTGTGGGAGTACAGCTGGGGGGTCTTCCCTGCAGGGGCAGGAGGTCAGCTGGGGCTGGGCCTCGTGGGAGAAGCTGGGACCCCCCCAGCCCTGCCGGTATCCCTCACTCCTGACCCAGAGTCCCTGCCCCCCAGCTCTGCCCCCCACCCTGCCGGTGCCCCTCACTCCCAACCCACAGCCCCTGCCCCCCAGGTCTGCCCCCCACCCTGCCAGTGCCCCTCACTCCCAACCCACAGCCCCTGCCCCCCCAGCCCTTACCCCCCCACCCTGCCAGTGCCCCTCACTCCCGACCACACAGCCCTGCCCCCCAGCTCTGCCCCCCCACCCTGCCGGTGCCCCTCACTCCCGACCCACAGCCCCTGCCCCCCAGCTCTGCCCCCCACCCTTCCGGGACCCCTCACTCCCAACCCACAGCCCCTGCCCCCCAGCCTCTGCCCCTCCACCCTGCCGGTGTCCCTCACTCCCAACCCACAGCCCCTGCCCCCCCAGCTCTGCCCCCCACCCTTCCGGGACCCCTCACTCCCAACCCACAGCCCCTGCCCCCCAGCTCTTGCCCCTCCACCCTGCCGGTGCCCCTCACTCCCGACCCACAGCCCCTGCCCCCAGCTCTGCCCCCCACCCTTCCGGGACCCTCACTCCCAACCCACAGCCCCTGCCCCCCAGCTCTGCCCCTCCCACCCTGCCGGTGTCCCTCACTCCCAACCCACAGCCCCTGCCCCCCAGCTCTGCCCCCCACCCTGCCAGTGCCCCTCACTCCCAACCCACAGCCCCTGCCCCCCAGCCCTTACCCCCCACCCTGCCAGTGCCCCTCACTCCCGACCCACAGCCCCTGCCCCCCAGCCTCTGACCCCCCCACCCTGCCGGTGCCCCTCACTCCCGACCCACAGCCCCTGCCCCCCAGCTCTGCCCCCCACCCTTCCGGGACCCCTCACTCCCAACCCACAGCCCCTGCCCCCCAGCTCTGCCCCCCACCCTGCCAGTGCCCTCACTCCCAACCCACAGCCCCTGCCCCCCCAGCCCTTACCCCCCCACCCTGCCAGTGCCCCTCACTCCCAACCCACAGCCCCTGCCCCCCAGGTCTGCCCCCCACCCTGCCAGTGCCCCTCACTCCCAACCCACAGCCCCTGCCCCCCCAGCCCTTACCCCCCCACCCTGCCAGTGCCCCTCACTCCCAACCCACAGCCCCTGCCCCCAGCTCTGCCCCCCACCCTGCCGGTGCCCCTCACTCCCAACCCCCAGCCCTGCCCCCCAGGCCTGCCAGGACTGTGTGGTGGGGCCCCGCTGGCCCTGGCTCACCCGAGATGGACATGAGCACGTTGCCGATGGAGTAGACCCATGAGGTGCGGCTGTGGTACAGCTGCCAGAGAGGGGGGGGGGGGGGTCAGAGGCTCTGCTCAGCCACAGCCAGGGGGCGCCGGGGGGGGGGGCCTACCCCATAGTGAGCCCTGCCCTCCACCCCCATCTGCTGCCCCATAGGGCATATGGCCCCCCACCCCTCCTGGCCGCATACGGTCCCCCGCCCCTCCCGGCCCCATACGGCATACAGCCCCCGCCCCTCCCGGCCCCATAGGTCATACGGCCTCCCTGCCCCTCCCGGCCCCATAGGGCATATGGCCCCCACCCCTACTGGCCTCATAGGGCATACGGCCCCTGCCCCTCACGGCCCCATAGGGCATATGGCCCCCGCCCCTCCTGGCCCCATAGGGCATACAGGCCCCACCCCATGAGCCATATTGGCCCGCCCCCCCGCTCACCACAGGCCACACCCCCATTCCCCTCCCTCCCACCCAATAGGTGGTCCCTCTACCTGCCCCTCCCCCAGGCACATGGGGTCCCAGCCACCCCCCCAGCTCTCACCAGCTCCAGCGTTGACTCCGACTCACTGCGGTTCAGGGTGAAGATCCCTTCCTCCGCCCCCAGGATCAGGTGTGGGTCTGGAAGAGGGGGAGGGAGTTGGGGCAGCACGGGGGGGGGGGGGCGGGCGGTGTCTGAGTTCTGGCCACAAGACCAGGCTGGTCCTGGCATGTGGGGGGGGGGGGGCTCCCTCCAATTGTTTCCGTCCATGTGTGGAATCAATTTTGTTGTGTGCACTGAGGGATGTAGGATGCACACCACCAACAGACACACCTGCTGCCAGCTGGGGGCGCTCTGCTGATCAGCTAGGCGGCACCTGAATCTCTCCTGGGCGGCCGCCTGAGCACTCAGCTCATAGGGGTTACTGGGGCTGGGCCCCCTTTGTAGGGGCTGCCCACACCCTATCTGGCCCCTATTTTGGGAGCTCCCAACCTCTGTCTATCCCCCACCTTAGCCCCTCCTGCACCATCCCTCCCTCCTCGGGAGGCGCCATCCCCCACATGCCACCCTGGGCGCCCCCAGGGCCCGCCTGCGCCCTACCGTGGGTGCTGGGGTGAGTCCATGTGGCCGTGGCCGCAATGCGCAGGGGGCAGCCGTTAAAGACCTTCTTGAAGAGGGGTCCGTCCTGGGGGGTCGAGCAGCGAGGGGGGCTGAGCGGCTCCAGGCTCCCATCCCCCATGTGCCCCCCGCAGGGATCCTGGGGCCCTCCCTTCCGGGCTGCTGGAGCCACCTGGTCAGGAGAACAGGACCAGATGGGGCCAAAGGGTCTGGGGAGCCCAAGACATTGCCACAGGCAGCCAGAGCCCCCGGGCACGGCAGGCATGGCCAGAGCCCCAGGGCACGGCAGGCATGGCCAGAGCCCCAGGGCACGGCAGGCGAGGCCAGAGCCCCCAGGGCACGGCAGGCATGGCCAGAGCCCCAGGGCACGTCAGGCGTGGCCAGAGCCCCCAGGGCACGTCAGGCGTGGCCAGAGCCCCAAGGCACCGCAGGCGTGGCCAGAGCCCCAGGGCACGGCAGGCATGGCCAGAGCCCCAGGGCACGGCAGGCATGGCCAGAGCCCCAGGGCACGGCAGGCGAGGCCAGAGCCCCCAGGGCACGGCAGGCATGGCCAGAGCCCCAAGGCACCGCAGGCGTGGCCAGAGCCCCCAGGGCACGTCAGGCGTGGCCAGAGCCCCCAGGGCACGTCAGGCGTGGCCAGAGCCCCAAGGCACCGCAGGCGTGGCCAGAGCCCCAGGGCACCGCAGGCGTGGCCAGAGCCCCAAGGCACCGCAGGCGTGGCCAGAGCCCCCAGGGCACGTCAGGCGTGGCCAGAGCCCCAAGGCACCGCAGGCGTGGCCAGAGCCCCCAGGGCACGGCAGGCATGGCCAGAGCCCCAGGGCACGGCAGGCATGGCCAGAGCCCCAGGGCACGGCAGGCGAGGCCAGAGCCCCCAGGGCACGGCAGGCGTGGCCAGAGCCCCCAGGGCACGTCAGGCGTGGCCAGAGCCCCCAGGGCACGTCAGGCGTGGCCAGAGCCCCCAGGGCACGTCAGGCGTGGCCAGAGCCCCAAGGCACCGCAGGCGTGGCCAGAGCCCCAGGGCACCGCAGGCGTGGCCAGAGCCCCAAGGCACCGCAGGCGTGGCCAGAGCCCCCAGGGCACGTCAGGCGTGGCCAGAGCCCCAAGGCACCGCAGGCGTGGCCAGAGCTCCCAGGGCACGGCAGGCGTGGCCAGAGCCCCAAGGCACGGCAGGCGTGGCCAGAGCCCCCAGGGCACGGCAGGCGTGGCCAGAGCCCCAGGGCACGGCAGGCGTGGCCAAAGCCCCCAAGGCACCGCAGGCGTGGCCAGAGCCCCCAGGGCACGGCAGGCGTGGCCAGAGCCCCAAGGCACCGCAGGCGTGGCCAGAGCCCCAAGGCACCGCAGGCGTGGCCAGCCAGCAGCCAGAGGTACGTACCCAGGCACCAGCAGGGCCAGTCCCACCTGGGTGCCGTCTGGGTGCGAGGGCGGCGCTGGGAGTCTCACCTGTCTCCGTTTCCGATCTGTCTTGGGCGGCAGGACGGGCGGCTCTTCACTCTGGGGTTTGGGCCACAGGGCAGGGTCTGGGATGGGCGAGGAGCAAAGGGGCCTGTGTCACCCTGGCCTGGCCCCCAAACCAGACGCCTGCCCCAGAGCCCTGCGACTGGACTGGACCCCCCAGCAGCTCAGGCCTGAGGGCGAGTCAGGCCCTGGCCTGGGAGCCCCTCTCCCCCCAACTCCCGACCCACAGCCCCTCCCCCCATCATCCCTCACTCCCCACCCATCAGCCCCTCCCCCCATCACCCCCTCACTCCCCATCCGTGGCCCTGTACGGGCTGGGTCCCCAGGGAGGAAGTGGGGGATTCTCCCTTCTTACGTGGTATGTGAGCCTGTGACTGGTGGGTTTGCATGGATACTGTCCGTGCCTCAGTTTCCCTGGTACTGCCCCAATGGTGGGATTGGGGGGGTGACTTTCTGGGGGCTGTTCCAGCTGCCTGCATGTTGGCTAAGGCCAGCCCCTGGTCGCCTGAGCCCCAGGAGGGGACTGTGATGTGGGGGGGTGTGACCAGGTGACTGGCCCAGGAAGCCAGGCAAGGCTGGGCATGGGGCCCAGCAGCTGGAAGTGGGGGGCAGGGGCCTCGGGCTGCCCTGGGCCCTGCCCCCCACACCAGGCGGGGCTCTCGGCCGGCAGGGGGCACAGGGGGGCTGAGGTGACAGGGACCCGGCCTGGCACAGACTGGGCAGAACAGGGACCAGCAGCACCAGGGCAGCCCAGCCCAGCACCAGACCCTGCCCCCCAAGCCAGTGAGATTCACATCCCCAGCCACCCCCGCCCCCTGCAGCCAGCCCCGCCTCCCGCCTTCCTCCACCTTCCCGGGCACAAGAGGCCAGCTCCCCCCCCCCCCACGCTCAGGTTACAGAAAGCATCAGCCCTTGCGTGCGTGGGGGAGGGTGTCACACCCCAATCCCCATCCCCGTCCGTGCAATGCCCAGGGAAACCGAGGCAGGCCTGTCACCCTGCCCCCATATGGTAGGACTGGTTCCCAGAGACACAGCGCAGCCTTACTCCCCTCGTGGGGACGGGGCCCCGGGCCCTGAACCCCCTTTCCTGTTCTAGGCCCCTTCTCTCTTCCTAGCCCAGCCCGACCCATCGCCCAGGCCCTACTCCCCGGCCTGGTGTCAGCCCCGCCGACCCTTTGGCCCGCTTCCAGGACCAAGGTGCTCTCTGCTGTCGCCTGGCCCCCCAGGGAGCGGTGCCCGGCCCCCCCTCTGCATGCAGGGCCCGGGGAAACCGAGGCACGCACACTACAGCAAAGAGCGAATGTAACAACAACGTGCGCCGGCGGCCCCCCGCCCTGACGTCACAACACCCGGGGAGTGCCCGGGCCCAGGGCAAAGGCTCAGAGGCCTGCCTGGCCAGAGAGACACTCACCGGAGCTGGCCAAGAGGTGGGAGCGCCGGGGGCCCCCGTGCTGCGTGGGGTGCGGGGCCCGGCTCCCCACGGGCCCGCTGGAGCATCGCACCAGGGAGACCGGGGTGCTGGGGCGCTGCAGGTGCTGGCCCCCGGGCTGGGGCCTCGTCTCCTCCGCCGGCCCCTCGTCAGAGGGGCTCCGGAGCTTGGGCTGCAGACAGGGAGGGGGGTCACACAGAGGGAGCAGGAGGCTGGCCGGGGGGGACGGTCTGAGGGGGGGGGGTCTGAGAGGGGCTGACAGGGGGTCTGAGGGGGGCCGACGGGTGGGTCTGACGGGGGGGGTCTGAGGGGGGCCGAGGGGAGGGGTCTGATGGGAGGGGGTTGGAGGGGGGGGCCGAGGGGAGGGGTCTGGGGGGGGCCGACGGGTGGGTCTGACAGGAGGGGTCTGAGGGGGGCCGACTGGAGGGGTCTGAGGGGGGCCGACGGGTGGGTCTGACAGGAGGGGTCTGAGGGGGGCCGATGGGAGGGGTCTGAGGGGGGCCGACGGGAGGGGTCTGAGGGGGGCCGACGGGTGGGTCTGACAGGAGGGGTCTGAGGGGGGCCGATGGGAGGGGTCTGAGGGGGGCCGACGGGTAGGTCTGACGGGGGGGGTCGGAGGGGGGCCACGGGGAGGCGGTCTGAGGGGGGCCGAGGGTGGGTCTGACAGGAGGGGTCTGAGGGGGGCCGACGGGTGGGTCTGACGGGGGGGTCGGAGGGGGGCCGAGGGGACGGGTCTGAGGGGGGCCGACAGGTGGGTCTGACAGGGGGGTCGGAGGGGGGCCGAGGGAGGGGTCTGAGGGGGGGCCGACGGGTGGGTCTGACAGGGGGAGGGCTGAGGGGGGCCGACGGGTGGGTCTGACGGGGGGGGCCGATGGAAGGGGTCTGACAGGAGGGGTCTGGGGGGGGGCCGACGGGAGGGGTCTGACGGGGGGGGCCGACGGGTGGGTCTGATGGGGGGCCGACGGGAGGGGTCTGACGGGAGGTCTGAAGGGGGCCGACGGGTGGGTCTGACAGGGGGGGTCTGAGCGGGGCTGATGGGAGGGGTCCTGACGGGGGGGGTGGTCTGAGCGGGGCCGACGGGAGGGGTCTGACGGGGGGGTCTGACAGGGGGGTCGGAGGGGGGCCGAGGGGAGGGGTCTGAGGGGGGCCGACGGGTGGGTCTGACAGGAGGGGTCGGAGGGGGGCCGAGGGGAGGGGTCTGAGGGGGGGCCGACGGGTGGGTCTGACAGGGGGAGGGCTGAGGGGGGCCGACGGGTGGGTCTGACGGGGGGGGGCGATGGGAGGGGTCTGACAGGAGGGGTCTGAGGGGGGGGCCGATGGGAGGGGTCTGAGGGGGGGCCCACGGGTGGGTCTGATGGGGGGCCGACGGGTGGGTCTGACAGGGGGTCTGAAGGGGGCCGACGGGAGGGGTCTGACGGGGGGGTCTGAGAGGGGCCGACGGGAGGGGTCTGACGGGGGCCGACGGGGGGGGGTCTGACGGGGGCCGACGGGGGGGGTCTGAGGGCCTTGCAGGGGCACAGGGCTGACCGGACTAGGTGCCCGTAGCCCAGCCTGGCACATGCTGTACAGTATTGCCCCTTGCCCACCCAGGGACTCACCTTGGGGGGCAGCGGGGGCGGCACGTCGGCGTCACTCGGCAGCGTGGCCCTGGGGCAGAGGACTGGGGTCAGCTCAGGTCCCCTAGAATCCCCCCATCTGGCCCAGGGAGCCCCCGCCCCCAAGGACCCCACCCCATGTCCTGGCCAGGAGCCCTCTGTACTGGGGGTCACCCCCGCCCAGGCGCCCCCCACAGGACTGACGGTCTCAGCCTCCCGTGGCCCGGCCCAGCCCAGGTCTCTCGTGGGGCAGGCGGGGCCCAGAGGATGCAGGGGGCACTTGGCTCTGTGAGCCGGGGGAGCAAGGGAGCCCCCAGCCCCACACTCCTGACCCCATGGTGGGGGCACGTACCTGGCAGGGTCCCAGCTGCTGAGGCTGCAGGACGGGGCCAAGGGGGAAAGAGAGAGATTGTGAGCCGCTGACCCAACCGCCCAGAGGACCCCAGGGAAATAGGGGGGCAGGGCAGAGCTGCCACATGGCAGGGCAGAGCAGAACCTCTAGCCATAGGGGGATGGGGGGCAGGGCGGGGCTTAGAGGGATGGGGGGGCAGGGCCAAGGGCAATAGGGGCAGGGCAGGGCCACGGGGGGCAGCTCTGCCGGGGGGGGGGGCAACACCCACATGTCAACGTCGTCGTAGTCATTGTCGGAGTCGGACGTGGAAACCCTGCGAAGGAGCCGCAGCCTGAATCTCACTCCAGCCAGTGGCCAACCCGTGACATGTCCCCCCCATGGAGCCCCTGGGTCAGCCCCTCACCCCCAACCCCCAGCGGGGCCGTGGGCTGCCCCCCCCCAGTGGGCTCCCTGGGCTGGCCTGTCTCCCCCACAACCGCCCGGTGGGACCTGTGGGCCAGCCCAACTCCCCCCCCCCCTGGGCTACGTGGCCCTGCCTGTCTCCCCCCCATGGGGTCCCTGGGCCAGCCCAACTCCCCCCCCCCCAGGGCTATGTGGCCCTGCCTGTCTCTCCCCCATGGGGTCCCTGGGCCAGCCTGTCTCCCCCCCATGGGGTCCCTGGGCCAACCCGTCTCCCCACCCCCATGGGGTCCCTGGGCCGGCCCGTCTCCTGCCCACTCAGCAGAGCCAGCCTGTTGCCCTCCCCTGCTGAGGTCCCCAGATGAAGCCTCCCCAACTGGGTCCCGTTACCTAGTGCTGCTGGGGGGGCCGGGGGGGCCGCTGCTGCTGTCCAGGCAGAGCTCCTGGGCATGGGGAGAGGGGATAGCATGAGGGCAGGGAAGCCCTGGGCAGCCAGGGCGGGATTCACGCCAGCCCCCATGTGCACAGCTGGGCCTGGTGCGGGGGCTGGCCAGTTGGGACGTGGGGGCCACGTGGGGGCCACGGCGCAGGGGAAGCACCTACCACGTGGCACTGAGGAGCCAGCTCCTTCCAGCGGGGCCCGATCTTGACGGGATGCACTGGAACGAGAGGCAGCTGAGACCGGACGCGCAGCCCCGCTCGCGACACCAACCACCCGCCTCCCGCCCCTCCCCTGCCCCCCAGCATGGCTGGGAGCCCCGCACTGGTGGGCCAGAGACCCCCACTGGGGGGACATGCCCGAGGGAGAAGCGGCAGGGAAGAGGTGGTCAGAGGGCCCCAGCAGGGGGAGGGGTTCAGCGGGGTCCCAGTGGGGGAGGGGCCAAGCAGGGGAGTGGCCCAGCGGGGGGGGGGGCGCCCAGTGGGGGAGGGACATGGGGAAGGGCCCAGCAGGGGTGGAGTGAACATACGGTCGATGTCGGAGTTGCTGCGCCCGGCCGGGGCGTGCCGGAGGGTGGAGCGGATCCGCTGGGGCACCGGGGGTGGCAGCTGGGAACAGGGGGCACTGGGGTTAGGGGGGGTCTCACCAGGCTCACTCAGCACAGGGGCAGGCTGTGGGGTGGCCCCAAGAGGTGGCATGAGGGAGCCACCAGGAGAGGTTGGGGGGCCAGGGGAATGGAAGGTGGCGCGGGGGCAGGCTAGCGGGTACCATGGGGGACAAGCTGGGGGTACCATGGGGGGGGAGGACTGGGGGCAGGCTGGGGGGCAGGGGAGTTCGGGGGGAAATGGAAGGTGGCACAGGGGCAGGCAGGGGGTACCATGGGGGGCAGGCTGGGGGGCAGAGGAGTCCAGAGGGGAATGGAAGGCGGCACAGGGGCAGGCAGGAGGTACCATGGGGGGCAGGCTGGGGGGCAGAGGAGTCCAGAGGGGAATGGAAGGCGGCACAGGGGCAGGCAGGGGGTAGCATTGGGGGGCAGGCTGGGGGGCAGAGGAGTCCAGAGGGGAATGGAAGGTGGCACAGGGGCAGGCAGGGGGTACCATGGGGGACAAGCTGGGGGTACCATGCGGGGGGAGGACTGGGGGCAGGCTGAGGGGCAGGGGAGTTCGGGGGGAAATGGAAGGCGGCACAGGGGCAGGCAGGGGGTACCATGGGGGGCAGGCTGGGGGGCAGAGGAGTCCAGAGGGGAATGGAAGGCGGCACAGGGGCAGGCAGGGGGTAGCATTGGGGGGCAGGCTGGGGGGCAGAGGAGTCCAGAGGGGAATGGAAGGTGGCACAGGGGCAGGCAGGGGGTACCATGGGGGACAAGCTGGGGGTACCATGCGGGGGGAGGACTGGGGGCAGGCTGAGGGGCAGGGGAGTTCGGGGGGAAATGGAAGGCGGCACAGGGGCAGGCAGGGGGTACCATGGGGGGCAGGCTGGGGGGCAGAGGAGTCCAGAGGGGAATGGAAGGCGGCACAGGGGCAGGCAGGGGGTACCATGGGGGGCAGGCTGGGGGGCAGGGGAGTCTGGGGGGAATGGAAGGCAGCGCCGGGGCCCACACCCCTCTTGGTCCCTGCATAGGTCTGAGCCCGGCAGTGGCAGTGGCGGGGGGGTCAGAGCCGCCTGGGAGCCATGGGCCCCGCCCAGCCCCCCACCTCGGCCTCCTCCTCCTCCGGCTCGCAGCAGCGCGGCAGCTTGTCCGGGTTGTGCAGCTTGTCCAGCAGCTCCAGCGTCAGGCTCCGGCTCAGGCCAGGCTGGGCCACGAACTGGTGCTGGGGGGAAGGGGAGAAGGGGGGTGAGCAGGTTGAGGGCAGCCGAGGGGGGGGCCGGCTTGCCCCTGCCCACTGCGTACTCACACTCAGCATCTTGGCAGCCCCCGGCCTCTTCTTCGGGTTCTTGGTCAGCGTCACCTTCACAAAGTTGTGGAAGGCCGGAGTCCTGGGGGGCACAATGGGACCGAGAGGTCAGGGTCTAGCCCCTGCCCTGACAGGGGAAACTGAGGCACAGAGCAGGGGCTGGGGGGGGCAGCCTGACCCCGGTCAGAAGCGAATTCAGGAGTCCTGGTGCCCAGCCTACCTGCCCCTCTAACCACCAGACCCTACTCCCCTCCCAGCACCAGCCACACCCCACCAGGTCCTGACCCACCTCAGCTGCACGTGGCCGGTGGGGGTCACAGAGGGCAAGGGGGTGTGGGAGAGGGCTCTGCCCCTCCCCTGCGGCCTGTGGCACAGGCAGTTCTAGCCCTGCAGGGGGCCCCAGACAGACGCCCACGGACAGACCAGGGCCACTAGCCAGGCTCCACTCACCATTTGGCCTTGTCTTTCAGCTTGGGGGGCTGGTAGCCGCTCTTGGACATCAGGAACAGCACCCTGCGGGGACACCCAGTGCAGGGGGGGGTTAACCTGCAGGACTCCCTGCTGCAGGGCGGAAGCCAGCCATTCGCAGGCTCCAGGGCCCTGGCAGGCTCGGGAAGGGGGTGGGAGAGGCAGCCAGCATTAGAGCCGGGAGGCCAGGTAGATGGGCCCGTTCCAATGCACTGAGGCCCATGGCTGCCAAGCAACAAGAGGCAGATCCGGGATGGACAGACAGACACACTGCGCCTCCCGTCCCCACGCTGCTCCAGGCCGGTTTCAGGCTCCGAGGCGGCTCCCGCCCCTCTCAGCACAGGGCGCTGAAAGCGAAACTCCCAGCTGGGCGCAGGCGGGCGGGGAGAGCCCGGGGGGGCAGGGCCCAGATGCCGCATGAAAGGGCAGCCCGTGGGCGCGGGGCCACCGCACGACTGGCGTGCTCTGGTCGGGTCTGGGCTTCCTAGGCCCCCCCGCCCCCCTCAGCCAGGGAGGAAACCGCGGGCGGGCGGGTGGCAGCTGGGCTCTGCGGGGGGTAGCGCCTGGACTCCTGGGTCCCTGTTTTGCCCTGCCCTGCCCCCCCCGCGGCAGCCCCCGGCTTTGCCCTCCTTACGCCCAGCGCCCGGACTCCTGGGTCCCTCCCCCCTGCCCCCCCCCGCGGCAGCCCCCGGCTTTGCCCTCCTTACGCCCAGCGCCCAGACTCCTGGATCCCTCCCCCCGCCACCCCCGGCGGCCCCCCGGCTTTGCCCTCCCTACGCCCAGCGCCCGGACTCCTGGGTCCCTCCCCTCTGCCCCCCCCCGGCGGCCCACACTCACCGCAGTGGGTGCACATCGAACATGGGGGGCTGCAGCTCTGCCAGCTCCACCGCCGTGATGCCCACAGACCAGATGTCGCACAGCTCGTTGTACCCGCCCTTCAGCTCCACGGCCGCCACCTCGGGTGCCATCCTGCCCGGGGAGAGCGGGGGCTGGGCAGGCCTGACGGAGCCGCTCGCGGGGCCTGGGGACGTGTCCAGCCCCCCGAGTGCGGCTGGGGGGCACGGAGCCACACACAGCACAGGCCTGCCCCGCTCTCCCTGGGCACTGCACCGGTGGGGGTGGGGATTTGGGGGCGACAGCCCCCCCCACGCTGGCCACGGCCCTTCTACTCTGAGCGGGGGGGGGGGCACCAGCTGGCACCTAGCAGCTGGCCAAAGGCGGGAGGCGGAGGTGGGGCTGAGGGGGCGACTGGGGGGGTGTGAGTCTCACTGGCTTGGGGGGGCAGGGAGGGGGCAGGGCCTGCCTCTGGGCTGGGTTGGTGCTGCTGGTCCCTATTGCCTCAGCACCCCCCCCCCCCCCCCGCTGAGAGCCCTGCCTGGTGGGGGGGGTGGGGACTCCCCCCGCGGTGACAGCCTGGACAGCACACCCTGCATGCTCACACACACACACACTGCACTCACACACAAACCCTGCACTCACACACACGCACACACACCCTGCACTCTCACACACACACACCCTGCACTCTCACACACACACACACACACCCTGCATGCTCACACACACACACACACACACACACACACACACCCTGCACTCTCACACACACGCACACACACCCTGCATGCTCTCACACACACACACACCCTGCACTCTCACACACACACCCTGCACTCTCACACACACGCACACACACCCTGCATGCTCACACACACACACACACACACACACCCTTCACTCTCACACACACCCTGCACTCACACACACCCTGCATGCTCACACACACACACACACACACACCCTTCACTCTCACACACACCCTGCACTCACACACACCCTGCATGCTCACACACACACACACACACACACACACACCCCTGCACTCTCACACACACACCCTGCACTCTCACACACACGCACACACACCCTGCATGCTCACACACACACACACACACACCCTTCACTCTCACACACACCCTGCACTCACACACACGCACACACACCCTGCATGCTCACACACACACACACACACACCCTGCACTCTCACACACCCTGCACTCTCACACACATGCACACACACCCTGCATGCTCAGACACACACACACACCCTGCACTCTCACACACACCCTGCATGCTCACACACACACCCTGCACACACACACAGACCCTGCACTCACACACACGCACACACACCCTGCATGCTCTCACACACACACACCCTGCACTCTCACACACACGCACACACACCCTGCATGCTCACACACACACACACACACACACACACACACACACTGCACTCACACACAAACCCTGCACTCACACACACGCACACACACCCTGCATGCTCACACACACACACACACACACACACACACACACACACACCCTGCACTCTCACACACACCCTGCATGCTCACACACACACACACACACACACACACACCCTTCACTCTCACACACACCCTGCACTCACACACACGCACACACACCCTGCATGCTCACACACACACACACACACACACACACACACACACACACCCTGCACTCTCACACACATGCACACACACCCTGCATGCTCAGACACACACACACACCCTGCACTCTCACGCACACCCTGCATGCTCACACACACACCCTGCACACACACACAGACCCTGCACTCACACACACGCACACACACCCTGCATGCTTACACACACACACACACCCTGCACACTCACACACACCCTGCACTCTCACACACACAAACCCTGCACTCACACACACACACACACACACACACACTCTGCACACTCTGTACTCACACACACCCCCTGCACTCACACACACACAAACCCTGCATTCTCACACACACATCCTGCACTCACAGCATACGCCTGGGCACCTCCCCACACACACACCTCCACACAGCCACCCTGCACACACCCACGGCACTGCCCCCCACCCTGCACCACCACACACTTGGGACACACACACATGCGCGCACACACAGAGCACACATCTGGGCGCACACCCCCAGTGTGCACACAGCCCGTCGTTCCCGTGGGGGAGACACGTGGCCCAGAACTGGGCCCCCTGGCGGCACCATGCCCCCCCCACCCCATGCAGGGAGCCGGCGCCCGCCCCGGTACCAGTAGGGGGTGCCAATGAAGGACATCCTGCGGGCAAAGGTGGCGCTGATCTGGGCCGAGATCCCAAAGTCCGCTGGGGGAGGAGAGGAAAAGCTTCGATTGGCCTGTGGGGTATCAGAGACTGCACCCCCCCACCCAGCCTGGGGCATCCCCGGGTCCCTCCGCCCCACCCGGCTTGGGGCGCCCCCGAGTCCCTCAGTTCCCCTCCCCCACCTGGCCTGGGGAGCCCCCGGGTCCCTCAGCCCCACCCCCCCACCCGGCCTGGGGCGCCCCCGGGTCCCTCAGCCCCACCCGGCCTGGGGAGCCCCCGGGTCCCTCAACCCCACCCCCCACCTGGCCTGGGGCGCCCCTGGGTCTCTCAGCCCCACCCCCCCACCTGGGCCCTCACTCACCCAGTTTCACCTCCCCGCTTTCGTTGATGAGGATGTTGGCCCCCTGCAGGAGAAGGGGGAGAGCAGGCTGGAGCACTGCAGGGGGCGTGGGGCTGGGCCGTGGGGCAGGAGCTGGGGTGGTGCATACGGGTTGGCCAGATCCCCGCCCCATCACCCAGTGTCGCGGCACTGGGGGCCCCTGGCCACACAGGGGGGGTCTTGCCCTGGGATGAGGGCTCTGGGATGCCCGGGCCAGGCGCCGTGACGATTCGCCCAGCCTGCCCATCGCCCACGCGTGGCCCCTCCCTTCCCTTGGGGACGCCAGCCGTGGCCCTGCCTCTCTGCCACCCCCCACAGCCTCCAGCAGCTGGCACCTACCTCCCCAGCCCCGCCCATCTTCCCGGCTCCCCGCTGGCCTGGAACCGCCCCCGGGGTGCAAACCCACATGGCTGCACCCCCCAACCTCGGCACGGCGTCCCCTGCCGGCCTCCCTCCCCACCCGGGTCCCTGTGCTGCCTGTGAGGTAGTGAGGGTTGCTGTTCCAGTCACTGCTGTAGTGTGTGGGGGTGGGTGTACCTCAGTTTCCCCCCCCCCCCCTTTGCAGCTCTCCCTAAAGGCAGGACTCCCTGGGGCAGTGTGTCAGAGTCTCACCTCCTGGGCACCAGGGCACAAGAGATTCCCCTTGGGGCTGGGAGCAGGCCGGGGGGGGGGGCAGGGCTGCCCGGTGGCTCAGAGACCAGTGGCTGGGGGTTGCTTAGGCTTGGTTGGGGGAAGCATGAAGGGCGCAGACTAAGTGGAGTCCAGGGGGCGGTTCAAGGGCCGATGGACCCCTCCCCACAAGAGGACTAAGGCTCTGCCCTGGCGCCTGTGCTGGGCTGGATCTCGGAGACGCGATAAACCTTCGATTCTCCTGGCGGGCAGAGTCACGTCTGGCTGCGGGCGGGGCGCGGGGGGGGGGGGGGGTCCCCGGCACGTCCTCACACTTCCCCAGAACTGTCAGTCCAGCGGCCTCCCCCAGCCGGCCACAGAGCCAGCCAGCGCGCCGGCCACCCCCCCTGCGGCTCCCCAGCCCCTCCGCCAGCGCCCCACCCCCCTCCGCCAGCACACCGGCCACCCCCCTGCGGCTCCCCAGCCCCTCCGCCAGCGCCCCACCCCCCTCCGCCAGCACACCGGCCACCCCCCTGCGGCGCCCCAGCCCCTCCGCCAGCGCCCCACCCCCCTCCGCCAGCACACCGGCCACCCCCCTGCGGCTCCCCAGCCCCTCCGCCAGCGCCCCACCCCCCTCCGCCAGCACACCGGCCACCCCCCTGCGGCTCCCCAGCCCCTCCGCCAGCGCCCCGCCCCCCCTCCGCCAGCACACCGGCCACCCCCCTGCGGCTCCCCAGCCCCTCCGCCAGCGCCCCGCCCCCCTCCGCCAGCACACCGGGCGGCTCCCCAGCCCCTCCGCCAGCGCCCCGCCCCCCTCTGCCAGCACACCGGCCACCCCCCTGTGGCTCCCCAGCCCCTCCGCCAGTGCCCCGCCCCCCTCTGCCAGCACACCGGCCACCCCCCTGTGGCTCCCCAGCCCCTCCGCCAGCGCCCCGCCCCCCTCTGCCAGCACACCGGCCACCCCCCTGTGGCTCCCCAGCCCCTCCGCCAGCGCCCCGCCCCCCTCTGCCAGCACACCGGCCACCCCCCTGTGGCTCCCCAGCCCCTCCGCCAGCGCCCCACCCCCCTCCGCCAGCACACCGGCCACCCCCCTGCGGCTCCCCAGCCCCTCCGCCAGCGCCCCGCCCCCCTCCGCCAGCACACCGGGCGGCTCCCCAGCCCCTCCGCCAGCGCCCCGCCCCCCTCTGCCAGCACACCGGCCACCCCCCTGTGGCTCCCCAGCCCCTCCGCCAGTGCCCCGCCCCCCTCTGCCAGCACACCGGCCACCCCCCTGTGGCTCCCCAGCCCCTCCGCCAGCGCCCCGCCCCCCTCTGCCAGCACACCGGCCACCCCCCTGTGGCTCCCCAGCCCCTCCGCCAGCGCCCCGCCCCCCTCTGCCAGCACACCGGCCACCCCCCTGTGGCTCCCCAGCCCCTCCGCCAGCACCCCGGCCACCCCCCCTGCGGCTCCCCAGCCCCTCCGCCAGCGCCCCACCCCCCTCCACCAGCACACCGGCCACCCCCCTGTGGCTCCCCAGCCCCTCCGCCAGCGCCCCGCCCCCCTCCACCAGCACACTGGCCACCCCCCTGCAGCTCCCCAGCCCCTCCGCCAGCGTCCTGCTCCCCTCCACCAGCGCCCCCCCCACCATTGCCCCCCCCAGCCCCCCAGCAGCTCCCCAGCCCCCTCCGCCTTGCTGCCAGCCAGCCCGGCTGGGACCTCCTTACCTTGATGTCCCTGTGGATCTTGCCTTGGTTGTGCAGATAAGACAGACCCTGCAGCAGAAGACAGAGCGAGGGGTTAACCCAGCGCGAGTCCCTGCCCTGGACAGGGCAAGGGCTCACTCCCGGGGGCTGTGCTGCTGGGCTCCAGGCCAGGGGACCCCGGACTCACCTGCAGCGTTTCCCTGCACACGTAGGCGATCTGCTGCTCCGACAGGGGACCGGTGACTGTCACGGGAATGGATGTGGCCTGTTATTAGGAGT
This sequence comes from Pelochelys cantorii, assembly GCA_032595735.1. Classification (NCBI taxonomy): domain Eukaryota; kingdom Metazoa; phylum Chordata; order Testudines; family Trionychidae; genus Pelochelys; species Pelochelys cantorii. Next base: position 741,119 of record CM064358.1, on the reverse strand, counting down.
CCTACGCTAGCGCCTACATCAGTGGTCCCCAAGGCAGTGCCCACGGGCACCATGGCACCCACCAGGGCATTTATGTGCGCCCGCCTAGTGACCAGGGCCAGCCCGAGCCATTCTTGCGCCCTGGGCCCTGGGCGCGTGGCGCATGCACGGCCCCCACCCCGGCGCCCGGCAGCCCCAAAAGGTTGGGGACCACGGGCCTACATGCCCCAGTGCAGGCCTCCACACTGAGCACCCCCCCCAGCCCCCGGCTGAGATCAGGGCCCGTCGGGCCGGGCGCCCCCCAGACCCCAGCCGAGATCAGGGCCCGTCGGGCCGGGTGCCCCCCAGGCCTTGGCGCTGCCCCTCCCACCAGGCACAGCGGCAATTTCAGCTCCTCTTGGTTCTGCATTTTGGAGCTGGCTTTGCAGCAGCTGGTTCCCGCCCCACTGGCTCCGAGCTGGGCAGCCCAGGGCAGAGCTCCTTCCCCACAGGCCCTGGTTCTGAGAGTGCAGGCAGGGTTGAGTGTTTAGAGCAGGAGGGAGCAGGGCTGCCGGCCTGGCCCTGGCTCTGGGAGGGGAGTGGGGTCTAGTGGTTAGAGCAGGGCGGCAGGGCCTGTCCCATGTCTGTGCTGGTGGAGCCGCAGGGCGGGTTCTGCCCTCAGGCCTGGCACAGACCGGGCTATCGACAGGCTTGGGATGGCCTGGCTGGCGGGGTGCCCGGCTGGTGCGCTTACCGTGGTAAATGTCCTGCAGCGACCCAGCCCCGCAGAACTCCATGCAGATCCACAGCTTGTTCAACCTGCCAGGGCACAGAGGGGAGTCATGGAGCAGGGGGCAAAGGCTGCGGCAATCCCCCGGGAGCAGGGTGGAGACGGGAGCTATGCACCGAGCCCAGCGCCCCCCTGGCGAGTCCCGGGGCCTCAGCGATGGAGGGGGATCGGCAGCGGGCAAGAAGGGCAGAAAAGGGGGGGGGCGGAATGGGGGGGGCTCCAGGTGGGGAGAGGGAGTGAGTGCAGGTGAGAGCTGGGGGGAAATTGGGGAGGAGAGGCTGAGGAGAGGTGGGGAAGGGGAGAGACGGGGCAGGAGAAGTGGGGAAGGGGGGAGACGGGGCAGGAGAGGTGGGGAAGGGGGGAGACGGGGCAGGAGAAGTTGGGGAGGGTCTCTCACCGGATGTAGCTCCCGTAATAGGCCACAATATTATGGTGCTTGCAGGTCTTCACGATGAGGATCTCCTGCTGAATCGCTGCACAGTCGTCGTCTGGGGAGCAACAGCAGCTGTTAGCGGCTGAGGTGCAGCACTATGGGGTGCTGGGCCGCAGGGAGCCGGGCGGGGGCCCTGCAGGGGGCGCTGGGCCGCGGGGAGCCGGGCGGGGGCCCTGCAGGGGGGCTGGGCCGCGGGGAGCCGGGCGGGGGCCCAGCAGGGGGCTCTGGGCCGCGGGGAGCCGGGCGGGGGCCCAGCAGGGGGCGCTGGGCCGCGGGGAGCCGGGCGGGGGCCCTGCAGGGGGGCTGGGCCGCGGGGAGCCGGGCGGGGGCCCAGCAGGGGGGCTGGGCCGCGGGGAGCCGGGCGGGGGCCCAGCAGGGGGGCTCTGGGCTGTGGGGAGCCGGGCGGGGGCCCAGCAGGGGGCGCTGGGCCGTGGGGAGCCGGGCGGGGGCCCAGCAGGGGGGCTCTGGGCCGCGGGGAGCCGGGCGGGGGCCCAGCAGGGGGCTCTAGGCCGCGGGGAGCTGGGCGGGGGCCCAGCAGGGGGGTTCTCCACTCAGTCAGGCTGCCCCAAGGCCTAGCAAATCTGGGCTGCTGTGGGTGCTCACTCTGCCCTCCCTCCCGCAGCCCTGGGGCCGTGAAGGCTCCTGTACAGCAGGGGGCGCTGCCCAGGCTGCCCGCCGGGCACGTGGGGCTGATCCCTCTCGGGCCCTGCGGGGAGCCAGGCGTGGCAGCCGCGGGGGGAGGAAGGAAGGATGTTGCTGGCTGCTGTTACCGTAACTTGCCTGCCAGCAGCCCCCTTCCCGCCAGCTGCTGCCTGCGAGGCGCTGCCGTTTGGGGCGCACGGGAGGCTGGGCGGGGGGAGCACGCATGAGCAGTGGCCCCAACGGCTCCCCAGGGCTGGGGACTGGAGGCCGTGACCCTAGCCCTGCCACCCGTCCTGAGGGACACAGGCCTGTCAGTCCCCTGTCACATTACTGGATTTTAAGGGGATCGGATAGGTCACTGCTGCACCCGTGGGGGGACATTTGCCCCAAAGTGGATACAAAGGGGCCATGTGAGGTGGCACATGAAAGCTTATGTTCTGCTGATTCTGTATGTGCTATTCATGTGCTGGTATGCTCTGTACGTGGGGTTATAGACGTACTCTGTAGGGATGCTGCACAATTCTCTGTCTGTGGCTGAGCAATGGGCAAGGAATGCTCAGCCAACGGCTATGCTAATTAGCAAGGGGACGATGACGCTCTAGGTGCCAGTACACACCTCAGGAATGGGACTGGTACCTGCAGACCAGCCAGGGCCGAAGGGCTGCCAGCGTGGGCCACAGGGATAGGTCGTTGGACCATGTGACCATCTCTGGCCAGGAAGAGGCCGGGGAGGTATAGAAGTGCCATGTGGCACCCTCCATCTGGTCTTGAGTTCAGCTCCTGATCCCAGATGCAGCCTTGCAGGGAACCACGAGCCGGGAAGAACCGTGGACCCATCCCAACATAGGATGTACACCAGAGACTTTTAAGCCAGCAGTTATAACATCTCTGCTAAGAGCCTGTATCGAGAACTGGGAGATTCGATGCACGTAATGTATTCTCCTTAACAACCTCACTCTCCTGCTTTTCTTTCCTTTCGTAATAAACCTTTAGATTGTAGATTCTAAAGGATTGGCTCAGCGTGGTCTTGTGGGTGAGATCCAGAGTGTAAATTGACTGGGACCTGTGGCTGGTTTCTTGGGACCGGAAGAACCCGTTCAGGGGAGGTGAGATTGGGTTCTATACCCCCTCACCTGTGTGTTAGGCCCGGGGCTGATTGGGGCACAGGGAGAGCTGGGGTGTCTGAGGGGTTTTGCTCGTGAGGCTTCTGGCTGGCCAGATCGGCAGCTGAAGTGCTCTGTGGGACTGGTGTGTGGCCTGTTTGGAAGGTCTCCAGTCTGGGGCTGTAAGGAGCCCCGAGTTTTGAGCAATTCGCCCTGAGTGGACGCCTTCAGCTGTGCCCAGACCCGGCCTGGTCTGTCACACACACCCCTCCCCCATGGCAGCCCCTGCCCCACGGAACAGGACGTCTGCCCCATGCCACCGGGAGCTGCCAGGGGGCGCTCGGCTTCCACTGAGCTACCAAGGAGGCTGGGATCTGGGGTCAGACAGATGGACAGGCTATAATCTAGTGGGGCCAGACAGACGGATGAGGCTCTATGGGTCAGACAGAAAAAGCTCTAGGAAATCACTGAAACAGACAGACAGACTGTAGGAGTGTCAGACAAACAGAGGAGGCTCTAGCAGGGCAGACAGACAGACAGAGCAGGCTTTGGGGCAGACAGACAGACTCAAGGAGGGTCAGACAGACAAGAGGCTCTAGGAGGGTCAGACAGACAGAAGAGGCTCTAACGGAGGCAGACAGACAGATGAGGTTCTAGCGGGGCAGACAGACTGACTCTAGAAGGGTCAGACAGACAGAGGAGGCTCTAGCGGGGCAGACAGAGGAGGCTGTAGCTACACCTCAGCCCGGTGGGCTTCTCCACTCACCTGACTCCATCTTCACAATTTTGATGGCCGCCAGCTCCCCGGTGCCTTTGTTCTTCGCCTGCAGCGAGAGCGAGCGACGGGTCAAGGGCGACACTCTCATCCCAATGGGGACAGGCGTGGCCAGGGCACCCTGTGCAGCCATAACCCCTCTGCACCCCACCCCAGAGCTCAGTGTATATGTAGCCAGGAAGCGTTCGGGACCCTTCTGGAGGCGCGGCACTATGGAGAGTGTGTGTAGTAGCACATTCTCCAAAACAACCCCTCAGCGTTAAGATGACACGGTCACTGGACCGTCCTTTATTGCAACACCTAGGGCATTGGGGGTCAGACCCAGGGCTGGGGCACCGAGGTGCTACCCTCATACACTAATAGCACTACAAATGTACAGTGCCTAGCACCATGCACTCCTTGTCCCTGGCTGGCCTCCTGGGCTTGACCCTCATACGCATCATCATCATATATATAGTAGCCCAATGTCTGAGTCTGTAACGCTGAAATACGGGCTGTTCCCTCTGGGCGGCCCTGTTGCTGAAATGCTGGCTGTTCCCTGCGCTGCTCAGCTGGGCTGCAGCGGGGGAGCAAGCGGCGCAAATGGACGTTTGGGCTCCGCGGTCCCCCGAGTGAGAGGCAGGAGGGGGAGAAGAGAAAGAGAGATGGTGAGAGGCAGGGCGGAGAGCTGAGAGAGAGAGGGGGAGGCAGGAGGAGGAGGAGAGAGAGAGAGAGACGGTGAGAGGCAGGGCGGAGAGCTGAGAGAGAGAGGGGGGGCAGGAGGAGGAGGAGAGAGAGAGAGAGACGGTGAGAGGCAGGGCGGAGAGCTGAGAGAGAGAGGGGGGAGGCAGGAGGAGGAGGAGAGAGAGACGGAGAGAGAGGCAGGGCGGAGAGCTGAGAGAGAGACCCGGGAGGCAGGAGGAGGAGGAGAGAGAGAGAGACAGTGAGAGGCAGGGCGGAGAGCTGAGAGAGAGACCCGGGAGGCAGGAGGAGGAGGAGGAGAGAGAGAGACGGAGAGAGGCAGGGCGGAGAGCTGAGAGAGAGACCCGGAAGGCAGGAGGAGGAGGAGGAGAGAGAGACGGTGAGAGGCAGGGCGGAGAGCTGAGAGAGAGAGGGGGAGGCAGGAGGAGGAGGACGAGAGAGAGACGGTGAGAGGCAGGGCGGAGAGGAGAGAGAGGGGGGGAGGCAGGAGGAGGAGGAGAGAGAGAGACGGAGAGAGGCAGGGCGGAGAGCTGAGAGAGAGGGGGGGAGGCAGGAGGAGGAGGAGAGAGAGAGACGGTGACAGGCAGGGCGGAGAGCTGAGAGAGAGAGGGGGAGGCAGGAGGAGGAGGACGAGAGAGAGACGGTGAGAGGCAGGGCGGAGAGCTGAGAGAGAGAGGGGGAGGCAGGAGGAGGAGGAGAGAGAGAGACGGTGAGAGGCAGAGCAGAGAGCTGAGAGAGAGACCGGGGAGGCAGGAGGAGGAGGAGGAGAGAGAGAGACGGAGAGAGGCAGGGCGGAGAGCTGAGAGAGAGAGGGGGGAGGCAGGAGGAGGAGGAGGAGAGAGAGAGAGACGGTGAGAGAGGCAGGGCGGAGAGCTGAGAGAGAGAGGGGGAGGCAGGAGGAGGAGGAGAGAGAGAGAGACGGTGAGAGGCAGAGCGGAGAGCTGAGAGAGAGACCCGGGAGGCAGGAGGAGGAGGAGGAGAGAGAGAGACGGAGAGAGAGGCAGGGCGGAGAGCTGAGAGAGAGAGGGGGAGGCAGGAGGAGGAGGAGAGAGAGAGAGACGGTGAGAGGCAGGGCGGAGAGCTGAGAGAGAGACCCGGAAGGCAGGAGGAGGAGGAGGAGACAGAGAGACGGTGAGAGGCAGGGCGGAGAGCTGAGAGAGAGGGGGGGGAGGCAGGAGGAGGAGGAGAGAGAGAGAGACGGTGAGAGGCAGGGCGGAGAGCTGAGAGAGAGAGGGGGAGGCAGGAGGAGGAGGAGAGAGAGAGACGGTGAGAGGCAGGGCGGAGAGCTGAGAGAGAGAGGGGGAGGCAGGAGGAGGAGGAGAGAGAGAGACGGAGAGAGGCAGGGCGGAGAGCTGAGAGAGAGACCCGGGAGGCAGGAGGAGGAGGAGGAGAGAGAGAGACGGAGAGAGGCAGGGCGGAGAGCTGAGAGAGAGAGGGGGGAGGCAGGAGGAGGAGGAGGAGAGAGAGAGAGAGACGGAGGAGAGAGGCAGGGCGGAGAGCTGAGAGAGAGGGGGGGAGGCAGGAGGAGAGGAGGAGGAGAGAGAGAGACGGAGAGAGGCAGGGCGGAGAGCTGAGAGAGAGAGGGGGGAGGCAGGAGGAGGAGGAGGAGAGAGAGAGAGACGGTGAGAGAGGCAGGGCGGAGAGCTGAGAGAGAGGAGGGGAGGCAGGAGGAGGAGGAGGAGAGAGAGAGAGACGGTGAGAGAGGCAGGGCGGAGAGCTGAGAGAGAGAGGGGGAGGCAGGAGGAGGAGGAGAGAGAGAGAGACGGTGAGAGGCAGGGCGGAGAGCTGAGAGAGAGACCCGGGAGGCAGGAGGAGGAGGAGGAGAGAGAGAGACGGAGAGAGAGGCAGGGCGGAGAGCTGAGAGAGAGAGGGGGAGGCAGGAGGAGGAGGAGAGAGAGAGAGACGGAGAGAGGCAGGGCGGAGAGCTGAGAGAGAGAGGGGGAGGCAGGAGGAGGAGGAGAGAGAGAGAGACGGTGAGAGGCAGGGCGGAGAGCTGAGAGAGAGACGGGGGAGGCAGGAGGAGGAGGAGAGAGAGAGAGACGGAGAGAGGCAGGGCGGAGAGCTGAGAGAGAGTGGGGAGGCAGGAGGAGGAGGAGAGAGAGAGAGACGGAGAGAGAGGAAGGGCGGAGAGCTGAGAGAGAGACGGGGGAGGCAGGAGGAGGAGGAGAGAGAGAGAGACGGAGAGAGGCAGGGCGGAGAGCTGAGAGAGAGAGGGGGAGGCAGGAGGAGGAGAGAGAGAGAGAGACGGTGAGAGGCAGGGCGGAGAGCTGAGAGAGAGACGGGGGAGACAGGAGGAGGAGGAGAGAGAGAGAGACGGTGAGAGGCAGGGCGGAGAGCTGAGAGAGAGACGGGGGAGACAGGAGGAGGAGGAGAGAGAGAGAGACGGTGAGAGGCAGGGCGGAGAGCTGAGAGAGAGAGGGGGAGGCAGGAGGAGGAGGAGAGAGAGAGAGACGGAGAGAGAGGCAGGGCGGAGAGCTGAGAGAGAGAGGGGGAGGCAGGAGGAGGAGGAGAGAGAGAGAGACGGAGAGAGAGGCAGGGCGGAGAGCTGAGAGAGAGACGGGGGAGGCAGGAGGAGGAGGAGAGAGAGACGGTGAGAGGCAGGGCGGAGAGCTGAGAGAGAGAGGGGGAGGCAGGAGGAGGAGGAGAGAGAGAGAGACGGAGAGAGAGGCAGGGCGGAGAGCTGAGAGAGAGAGGGGGAGGCAGGAGGAGGAGGAGAGAGAGAGAGACGGTGAGAGGCAGGGCGGAGAGCTGAGAGAGAGAGGGGGAGCAGGAGGAGGAGGAGAGAGAGAGAGACGGTGAGAAGCAGGGCAGAGAGCTGAGAGAGAGAGGGGGAGGCAGGAGGAGGAGGAGAGAGAGAGAGACGGTGAGAGGCACGGCGGAGAGCTGAGAGAGAGGGGGAGGAGGAGGAGAGAGAGGAGACGGGAGAGAGGCAGGGCGGAGAGCTGAGAGAGAGGGGGGAGGCAGGAGGAGGAGGAGGAGAGAGAGAGAGACGGAGAGAGGCAGGACGGAGAGCTGAGAGAGAGGGGGGAGGCAGGAGGAGGAGGAGAGAGAGAGAGACGGAGAGAGAGGCAGGGCGGAGAGCGGAGAGAGAGACGGGGGAGACAGGAAGAGGAGGAGAGAGAGAGAGACGGTGAGAGAGGCAGGGCGGAGAGCTGAGAGAGAGAGGGGGAGGCAGGAGGAGGAGGAGGAGAGAGAGAGAGACGGAGAGAGGCAGGACGGAGAGCTGAGAGAGGGAGGGGGGAGGCAGGAGGAGGAGGAGAGAGAGAGAGATGGAGAGAGAGGCAGGGAGGAGAGCTGAGAGAGAGGGGGGAGGCAGGAGGAGGAGAGAGAAAGAGACGGTGAGAGGCAGGGCGGAGAGCTGAGAGAGAGGGGGGAGGCAGAAGGAGGAGGAGGAGAGAGAGACGGTGAGAGGCACGGCGGAGAGCTGAGAGAGAGGGGGGAGGCAGGAGGAGGAGGGGGAGAGAGAGAGACGGTGAGAGGCAGGGGGAGAGCTGAGAGAGAGAGGGGGGAGGGAGGCAGGAGGAGGAGGGGAGAGAGAGAGACGGAGAGAGGCAGGGCGGAGAGCTGAGGGGAGGGGGAGGCAGGAGGAGGAGGAGAGAGAGAGAGACGGTGAGAGAGGCAGGGCGGAGAGCTGAGAGAGAGAGGGGGGAGGCAGGAGGAGGAGGAGAGAGAGAGAGGACGTGAGAGAGGCAGGGCGGAGAGCTGCTGAGAGAGAGGGGGGCAGGAGGAGGAGGAGGAGAGAGAGAGAGACGGAGAGAGAGGACGGAGAGCTGAGAGAGAGAGAGGAGGAGGCAGGAGAGAGGAGAGAGAGAGAGACGGTGAGAGGCAGGGTGGAGAGCTGAGAGAGAGAGGGGGGAGGCAGGAGGAGGAGGAGAGAGAGAGAGACGGAGAGAGAGGCAGGGCGGAGAGCTGAGAGAGAGAGGGGGAGGGAGGAGGAGGAGGAGAGAGAGAGAGACGGAGAGAGAGGCAGGGCGGAGAGCTGAGAGAGACGGGGGGGAGACAGGAGGAGGAGGAGAGAGAGAGAGACGGTGAGAGGCAGGGCAGAGAGCTGAGAGAGAGAGGGGGGAGGCAGTAGGAGGAGGAGAGAGAGAGAGACGGAGAGAGGCAGGGCGGAGAGCTGAGAGAGAGAGGGGGGAGGCAGGAGGAGGAGAGAGAGAGAGACGGTGAGAGGCAGGGCGGAGAGCTGAGAGAGAGAGAGGGGGGGAGGCAGGAGGAGGAGAGAGGAGAGAGCGGTGAGAGGCAGGGCGGAGAGCTGAGAGAGGGAGGGGGGGGAGCAGGAGGAGGAGGAGAGAGAGAGACGGTGAGAGGCAGGGGCGGAGAGCTGAGAGAGAGAGGGGGGAGGCAGGAGGAGGAGGAGAGAGAGAGAGACGGTGAGAGGCAGGGGCGGAGAGCTGAGAGAGAGAGGGGGGAGGCAGGAGGAGGAGGAGAGAGAGAGACGGAGAGAGGCAGGGCGGGCGGAGAGCTGAGAGAGAGAGGGGAGGAGGAGGAGGAGGAGAGAGAGAGAGACGGTGAGAGGCAGGGCGGAGAGCTGAGAGAGAGAGGGGGGAGGCAGGAGGAGGAGAGAGAGAGAGAGACGGTGAGAGGCAGGGCGGAGAGCTGAGAGAGGGAGGGGGGAGGCAGGAGGAGGAGGAGAGAGAGAGACGGAGAGAGGCAGGGTGGAGAGCTGAGAGAGAGAGGGGGGAGGCAGGAGGAGGAGAGAGAGAGAGACGGAGAGAGAGGCAGGGCAGAGAGCTGAGAGAGAGAGGGGGAGGCAGGAGGAGGAGGAGGAGAGAGAGACGGTGAGAGGCAGGGCGGAGAGCTGAGAGAGAGGGGGGGAGGAGGCAGGAGGAGAGAGAGAGAGACGGAGAGAGAGGCAGGGCGGAGAGCTGAGAGAGAGAGGGGGGAGGCAGGAGGAGGAGAGAGAGAGAGACGGAGAGAGGCAGGGCGGAGAGCTGAGAGAGAGAGGGGGGAGGCAGGAGGAGGAGAGAGAGAGAGACGGTGAGAGGCAGGGCGGAGAGCTGAGAGAGAGACGGGGGAGGCAGGAGGAGGAGAGAGAGAGAGACGGAGAGAGGCAGGGCGGAGAGCTGAGAGAGAGAGGGGGGAGGCAGGAGGAGGAGGAGGAGAGAGAGAGAGACGGAGAGAGAGGCAGGGCGGAGAGCTGAGAGAGAGAGGGGGAGAGGCAGGAGGAGGAGGAGGAGAGAGAGAGAGAGGAGAGAGAGGCAGGGCGGAGAGCTGAGAGAGAGAGGGGGAGGCAGGGAGGAGGAGGAGAGAGAGAGAGACGGTGAGAGAGGCAGGGCGGAGAGCTGAGAGAGAGAGGGGGGAGGCAGGAGGAGGAGGAGAGAGAGAGAGACGGTGAGAGGCAGGGCGGAGAGCTGAGAGAGAGGGGGGGGAGGCAGGAGGAGGAGAGAGAGAGAGAGATGGAGAGAGAGGCAGGGCGGAGAGCTGAGAGAGAGAGGGGGAGGCAGGAGGAGGAGAGAGAGAGAGAGAGATGGAGAGAGAGGCAGGGCGGAGAGCTGAGAGAGAGAGGGGGAGGCAGGAGGAGGAGGAGAGAGAGAGAGATGGAGAGAGAGGCAGGGCGGAGAGCTGAGAGAGAGAGGGGGAGGCAGGAGGAGGAGGAGAGAGAGAGAGATGGAGAGAGAGGCAGGGCGGAGAGCTGAGAGAGAGAGGGGGAGGCAGGAGGAGGAGGAGAGAGAGAGAGACAGTGAGAGGCAGGACGGAGAGCTGAGAGAGAGAGGGGGGAGGCAGGAGGAGGAGAGAGAGAGAGAGATGGAGAGAGGCAGGGCGGAGAGCTGAGAGAGAGAGGGGGGAGGCAGGAGGAGGAGGAGAGAGAGAGAGACGGAGAGAGAGGCAGGGCGGAGAGCTGAGAGAGAGAGGGGGGAGGCAGGAGGAGGAGGAGAGAGAGAGAGACGGAGAGAGGCAGGGACGGAGAGCTGAGAGAGAGAGGGGGGAGGCAGGAGGAGGAGAGAGAGAGAGAGAGATGGAGGAGAGGCAGGGCGGAGAGCTGAGAGAGAGGGGGGAGGCAGGAGGAGGAGGAGGAGAGAGAGAGGAGAGAGAGGCAGGAGCGAGAGCTGAGAGAGAGGGGGGGGAGTCAGGAGAGGAGGAGGAGAGAGAGAGAGAGAAGAGGAGGCAGGGCGGAGAGCTGAGAGAGAGAGGGGGGAGTCAGGAGGAGGAGGAGAGAGAGAGAGACGGAGAGAGGCAGGGCGGAGAGCTGAGAGAGAGGGGGGGAGGCAGGAGGAGGAGGAGGAGAGAGTGACGGTGAGAGGCAGGGCGGAGAGCTGAGAGAGGAGGTGGGGGGAGGCAGGAGGAGGAGGAGAGAGAGAGAGAGAGACGGTGAGAGGCAGGGCGGAGAGCTGAGAGAGAGAGAGGGGGGAGGCAGGAGGAGGAGGAGAGGAGGAGAGAGACGGAGAGAGCAGGGGGAGAGTGAGCGAGAGAGGGGGGAGGGGGGAGGCAGGGGGAGGGGGGAGGAGGAGGAGAGAGAGAGAGACGGTGAGAGGCAGGGCGGAGAGCTGAGAGAGGGAGGGGGGAGGCAGGAGGAGGAGAGAGAGAGAGACGGTGAGAGGCAGGGCGGAGAGCTGAGAGAGGGAGGGGGGAGGCAGGAGGAGGAGAGAGAGAGAGATGGAGAGAGAGGCAGGGCGGAGAGCTGAGAGAGAGACGGGGAGGCAGGAGGAGGAGGAGAGAGAGAGAGACGGAGAGAGAGGCAGGGCGGAGAGCTGAGAGAGAGAGGAGGAGGCAGGAGGAGGAGAGAGAGACGGTGAGAGGCAGGGCAGAGAGCTGAGAGAGAGAGGGGGAGGCAGGAGGAGGAGGAGGAGAGAGAGAGACGGTGAGAGGCAGGGCGGAGAGCTGAGAGAGAGAGGGGGAGGCAGGAGGAGGAGGAGGAGAGAGAGAGAGACGGTGAGAGGCAGGGCGGAGAGCTGAGAGAGAGAGGGGGGAGGCAGGAGGAGGAGAGAGAGAGAGACGGAGAGGAGGCAGGGCGGAGAGCTGAGAGAGAGGGGGGAGGCAGGAGGAGGGAGGAGAGAGAGAGAGACGGTGAGAGGCAGGGCGGAGAGCTGAGAGAGAGGGGGGGGAGGAGGAGGAGGAGGAGAGAGAGAGAGACGGAGAGAGGCAGGGCGGAGAGCTGAGAGAGAGAGGGGGAGGCAGGAGGAGGAGGAGGAGAGAGAGAGAGAGAGACGGTGAGAGGAGGGCGGAGAGCTGAGAGAGAGACGGGGGAGGCAGGAGGAGGAGAGAGAGAGAGACGGAGAGAGGCAGGGCGGAGAGCTGAGAGAGGAGGGGGGAGGAGGAGGAGGAGGAGAGAGAGAGAGACGGTGAGAGGCAGGGCGGAGAGCTGAGAGAGAGACGGGGGAGGCAGGAGGAGGAGGAGAGAGAGAGAGAGACGGAGAGAGGCAGGGCGGAGAGCTGAGAGAGAGAGGGGGGAGGCAGGAGGAGGAGAGAGAGAGAGAGACGGAGAGAGAGAGGCAGGGCGGAGAGCTGAGAGAGAGAGGGGGGAGGCAGGAGGGAGGAGGAGAGAGAGAGAGAGACGGTGAGAGGCAGGGAGAGAGCTGAGAGAGGAGGGGGAGGCAGGAGGAGGAGGAGGAGAGAGAGGAGACGGAGAGAGAGGCAGGGGGTGGATGAGCTGAGAGAGAGGGGGAGGCAGGAGGAGGAGGAGGAGGAGAGAGAGAGAGACCGTGAGAGGCACGGCGGAGAGCTGAGAGAGAGAGGGGGGAGGCAGGAGGGGAGGAGAGAGAGAGAGACGAGAGAGAGGCAGGGCGGAGGAGGAGAGCTGAGGAGAGTGGGGGGAGGCAGGAGGAGGAGGAGGAGAGAGTGACGGTGAGAGGCAGGGCGGAGAGCTGAGAGAGAGAGGGGGGGGCAGGAGGAGGAGAGAGGAGAGAGAGAGACGGTGAGAGGCAGGGCGGAGAGCTGAGAGAGAGGGGGGAGGCAGGAGGAGGAGGAGGAGGAGAGAGGAGAGGAGGAGGGAGGGCGGAGAGCTGAGAGAGAGAGGGGGGAGGCAGGAGGAGGAGGAGAGAGAGAGAGACCGTGAGAGGCAGGGTGGAGAGCTGAGAGAGAGAGGGGGGAGGCAGGAGGAGGAGGAGAGAGAGACGGTGAGAGGCAGGGCAGAGAGCTGAGAGAGAGAGGGGGAGGCAGGAGGAGGAGGAGGAGAGAGAGAGAGACGGTGAGAGGCACGGCGGAGAGCTGAGAGAGAGGAGGAGGAGGAGGAGGAGGAGGAGAGAGAGAGAGGACGGAGAGAGGCAGGGCGGAGAGCTGAGAGAGAGAGGGGGGAGGCAGGAGGAGGAGGAGAGAGAGAGAGAGACGGAGAGAGGCAGGGCGAGAGCTGAGAGAGAGGGGGGAGGCAGGAGGGGAGGAGAGAGAGAGAGACGGTGAGAGGCAGGGCGGAGAGCTGAGAGAGAGGGGAGGAGGCAGGAGGAGGAGGAGAGAGAGAGAGACGGAGAGAGAGGCAGGGCGGAGAGCTGAGAGAGAGAGGGGGGGAGGAGGAGGAGGAGGAGAGAGAGAGAGACGTGAGAGGCAGGGCGGAGAGCTGAGAGAGAGAGGGGGGAGGCAGGAGGAGGAGGAGGGAGAGAGAGGACGGAGAGAGGCAGGGCGGAGAGCTGAGAGAGAGAGGGGGGAGGCAGGAGGAGGAGAGAGAGAGAGAGAGAGAGACGTGTGAGAGGAGGGCGGAGAGCTGAGAGAGGAGAGAGGGGGAGAGACAGGAGGAGGAGGGAGGAGAGAGAGACGGTGGAGAAGCAGGCAGGGCGGAGAGCTGAGAGAGAGACGGGGGAGACAGGAGGAGGAGGAGAGAGAGAGAGACGGAGAGAGAGGCAGGGCGGAGAGCTGAGAGAGAGGGGGGAGGCAGGAGGAGGAGGAGGAGAGAGAGAGAGACGGAGAGAGGCAGGACGGAGAGCTGAGAGAGAGGGGGGAGGCAGGAGGAGGAGGAGAGAGAGAGAGACGGAGAGAGAGGCAGGGCGGAGAGCGGAGAGAGAGACGGGGGAGACAGGAAGAGGAGGAGAGAGAGAGAGACGGTGAGAGAGGGCAGGGAGCGGAGAGCTGAGAGAGAGAGGGGGAGGCAGGAGGAGGAGGAGGAGAGAGAGAGAGAGAGAGGAGAGGCAGGACGGAGAGCTGAGAGAGGGGAGGGGGGAGGCAGGAGGAGGAGGAGAGAGAGAGAGATGGAGAGAGAGGCAGGGAGGAGAGCTGAGAGAGAGGGGGGCAGGCAGGAGGAGAGAGAGAAGAGAGACGGTGAGAGGCAGGGCGGAGAGCTGAGAGAGAGGGGGGAGGCAGAAGGAGGAGGAGGAGAGAGAGACGGTGAGAGGAAGGGCGGAGAGAGCTGAGAGAGAGGGGGGAGGCAGGAGGAGGAGGGGGAGAGAGAGAGAGAGACGGTGAGAGGCAGGGCGGAGAGCTGAGAGAGAGAGGGGGGAGGCAGGAGGAGGAGGGGGATAGAGAGAGACGGAGAGAGAGGCAGGGCGGAGAGCTGAGGGGGGGGGAGGCAGGAGGAGGAGGAGAGAGAGAGAGACGGTGAGAGAGGCAGGGCGGAGAGCTGAGAGAGAGAGGGGGGAGGCAGGAGGAGGAGGAGAGAGAGAGAGACGGTGAGAGAGGCAGGGCGGAGAGCTGAGAGAGAGTGGGGAGGCAGGAGGAGGAGGAGGAGAGAGAGAGAGACGGAGAGAAGCAGGACGGAGAGCTGAGAGAGAGAGCGGGAGGCAGGAGGAGGAGGAGAGAGAGAGAGACGGTGAGAGGCAGGGTGGAGAGCTGAGAGAGAGAGGGGGAGGCAGGAGGAGGAGGAGAGAGAGAGAGACGGAGAGAGAGGCAGGGCGGAGAGCTGAGAGAGAGAGGGGGAGGGAGGAGGAGGAGGAGAGAGAGAGAGACGGAGAGAGAGGCAGGGCGGAGAGCTGAGAGAGACGGGGGGGAGACAGGAGGAGGAGGAGAGAGAGAGAGACGGTGAGAGGCAGGGCAGAGAGCTGAGAGAGAGAGGGGGAGGCAGTAGGAGGAGGAGAGAGAGAGACGGAGAGAGGCAGGGCGGAGAGCTGAGAGAGAGAGGGGGGGGAGGCAGGAGGAGGAGAGAGAGAGAGACGGTGAGAGGCAGGGCGGAGAGCTGAGAGAGAGAGGGGGGAGGCAGGAGGAGGAGAGAGAGAGAGACGGTGAGAGGCAGGGCGGAGAGCTGAGAGAGGGAGGGGGGAGGCAGGAGGAGGAGAGAGAGAGAGAGACGGTGAGAGGCAGGGCGGAGAGCTGAGAGAGAGAGGGGGGAGGCAGGAGGAGGAGGAGAGAGAGAGAGACGGTGAGAGGCAGGGCGGAGAGCTGAGAGAGAGGGGGGGAGGCAGGAGGAGGAGAGAGAGAGAGAGACGGGGAGAGGCAAGGCCGGAAACCGAAGAGAAAGAGGGGGAGGCAGGAGGAGGAGAGAGAGAGAGAGAGGAGGTGAGAGGCAGGGCGGAGAGCTGAGAGAGAGAGGGGGAGGCAGGAGGAGGAGAGAGAGAGAGACGGTGAGAGGCAGGGCGGAGAGCTGAGAGAGGGAGGGGGGAGGCAGGAGGAGGAGGAGAGAGAGAGAGACGGAGAGAGGCAGGGTGGAGAGCTGAGAGAGAGAGGGGGGAGGCAGGAGGAGGAGAGAGAGAGAGACGGAGAGAGAGGCAGGGCGGAGAGCTGAGAGAGAGAGGGGAGGCAGGAGGAGGAGGAGGAGAGAGAGAGACGGTGAGAGGCAGGGCGGAGAGCTGAGAGAGAGAGGGGGGAGGCAGGAGGAGGAGAGAGAGAGAGACGGAGAGAGGCAGGGCGGAGAGCTGAGAGAGAGAGGGGGGAGGCAGGAGGAGGAGAGAGAGAGAGACGGAGAGAGGCAGGGCGGAGAGCTGAGAGAGAGAGGGGGGAGGCAGGAGGAGGAGAGAGAGAGAGACGGTGAGAGGCAGGGCGGAGAGCTGAGAGGAGAGACGGGGAGGAGGAGGAGGAGGAGAGAGAGAGAGACGGAGAGAGGCAGGGCGGAGAGCTGAGAGAGAGAGGGGGGAGGCAGGAGGAGGAGGAGAGAGAGAGAGACGGAGAGAGAGGCAGGGCGGAGAGCTGAGAGAGAGAGGGGAGAGGCAGGAGGAGGAGGAGGAGAGAGAGAGAGACGGAGAGAGAGGCAGGGCGGAGAGCTGAGAGAGAGAGGGGGAGGCAGGAGGAGGAGGAGAGAGAGAGAGACGGGTGAGAGAGGCAGGGGCGAGAGCTGAGAGAGAGGGGGGAGGCAGGAGGAGGAGGAGGAGAGAGAGAGAGACGGTGAGAGGCAGGGCGGAGAGCTGAGAGAGAGGGGGGGGAGGCAGGAGGAGGAGAGAGAGAGAGAGACGGAGAGAGGCAGGGCGGAGAGCTGAGAGAGAGAGGGGAGGCAGGAGGAGGAGGAGAGAGAGAGAGACGGTGAGAGGCAGGGCGGAGAGCTGAGAGAGAGAGGGGGAGGCAGGAGGAGGAGGAGAGAGAGAGAGATGGAGAGAGAGGCAGGGCGGAGAGCTGAGAGAGAGAGGGGGAGGCAGGAGGAGGAGGAGAGAGAGAGAGACGGAGAGAGAGGGAGAGGCAGGGCGGAGAGCTGAGAGAGAGAGGGGAGGCAGGAGGAGGAGGAGGAGAGAGAGAGACAGTGAGAGGCAGGGACGGAGAGCTGAGAGAGAGAGGGGGGAGGCAGGAGGAGGAGAGAGAGAGAGAGATGGACGGAGAGAGGCAGGGCGTAGAGCTGAGAGAGAGAGGGGGGAGGCAGGAGGGGAGGAGGAGAGAGAGAGACGGAGAGAGAGAGGAGAGGCAGGGGTAGAGCTGAGAGAGAGAGGGGGGAGGCAGGAGGAGGAGGAGAGAGAGAGAGACGGAGAGAGGCAGGACGGAGAGCTGAGAGAGAGGGGGGGGAGTCAGGAGGAGGAGGAGAGAGAGAGAGACGGAGAGAGGCAGGGCGGAGAGCTGAGAGAGAGAGGGGGGAGGCAGGAGGAGGAGGAGAGAGAGAGAGACGGAGAGAGGCAGGGCGGAGAGCTGAGAGAGAGAGGGGGGAGTCAGGAGGAGGAGGAGAGAGAGAGAGACGGAGAGAGGCAGGGCGGAGAGCTGAGAGAGAGGGGGGTCAGGAGGAGGAGGAGAGAGAGAGAGACGGAGAGAGGCAGGGCGGAGAGCTGAGAGAGAGGGGGGGAGGCAGGAGGAGGAGGAGGAGAGAGTGACGGTGAGAGGCAGGGCGGAGAGCTGAGAGAGAGTGGGGGGAGGCAGGAGGAGGAGGAGGAGAGAGAGAGACGGTGAGAGGCAGGGCGGAGAGCTGAGAGAGAGAGGGGGGAGGCAGGAGGAGGAGGAGAGAGAGAGAGACGGTGAGAGGCAGGGCGGAGAGCTGAGCGAGAGAGGGGGGAGGCAGGAGGAGGAGGAGAGAGAGAGAGACGGTGAGAGGCAGGGCGGAGAGCTGAGAGAGGGAGGGGGGAGGCAGGAGGAGGAGAGAGAGAGAGACGGTGAGAGGCAGGGCGGAGAGCTGAGAGAGGGAGGGGGGAGGCAGGAGGAGGAGAGAGAGAGAGATGGAGAGAGAGGCAGGGCGGAGAGCTGAGAGAGAGACGGGGAGGCAGGAGGAGGAGGAGAGAGAGAGAGACGAGAGGAGGCAGGGGGAGAGCTGAGAGAGAGAGGAGGAGGCAGGAGGAGGAGAGAGAGACGGTGAGAGGCAGGGAGAGAGCTGAGAGAGGGGGGGGAGGCAGGAGGAGGAGGAGGAGAGAGAGAGAGACGGTGAGAGGCAGGGCGGAGAGCTGAGAGAGAGGGGGGAGGCAGGAGGAGGAGGAGGAGAGAGAGAGAGACGGTGAGAGGCAGGGCGGAGAGCTGAGAGAGAGAGGGGGGAGGCAGGAGGAGGAGAGAGAGAGAGATGGAGAGAGAGGCAGGGCGGAGAGCTGAGAGAGAGGGGGGAGGCAGAAGGAGGAGGAGAGAGAGAGAGACGGTGAGAGGCAGGGCGGAGAGCTGAGAGAGAGAGGGGGGAGGCAGGAGGAGGAGGAGAGAGAGAGAGACGGAGAGAGAGGCAGGGCGGAGAGCTGAGAGAGAGAGGGGGAGGCAGGAGGAGGAGGAGGAGAGAGAGAGAGACGGTGAGAGGCAGGGCGGAGAGCTGAGAGAGAGACGGGGGAGGCAGGAGGAGGAGAGAGAGAGAGACGGAGAGAGGCAGGGCGGAGAGCTGAGAGAGAGAGGGGAGGCAGGAGGAGGAGGAGGAGAGAGAGAGAGACGGTGAGAGGCAGGGCGGAGAGCTGAGAGAGAGAGGGGGAGGCAGGAGGAGGAGAGAGAGAGAGACGGAGAGAGGCAGGGCGGAGAGCTGAGAGAGAGAGGGGGGAGGCAGGAGGAGGAGAGAGAGAGAGAGACGGAGAGAGAGGCAGGGCGGAGAGCTGAGAGAGAGAGGAGGAGGCAGGAGGAGGAGGAGAGAGAGAGAGACGGTGAGAGGCAGGGCAGAGAGCTGAGAGAGAGAGGGGGAGGCAGGAGGAGGAGGAGGAGAGAGAGAGAGACGGAGAGAGAGGCAGGGCGGTGAGCTGAGAGAGAGGGGGGAGGCAGGAGGAGGAGGAGAGAGAGAGAGACCGTGAGAGGCACGGCGGAGAGCTGAGAGAGAGAGGGGGGAGGCAGGAGGGGGAGGAGAGAGAGAGAGACGGAGAGAGGCAGGGCGGCGGAGAGAGAGAGGAGGAGAGTGGGGGGAGGCAGGAGGAGGAGGAGGAGAGAGTGACGGTGAGAGGAGGCAGGGCGGAGAGCTGAGAGAGAGAGGGGGGAGGCAGGAGGAGGAGGAGAGAGAGAGGAGAGAGAGAGAGACGGTGAGAGGCAGGGCGGAGAGCTGAGAGAGAGGGGGGAGGCAGGAGGAGGAGGAGGAGAGAGAGACGGAGAGAGGCAGGGCGGAGAGCTGAGAGAGAGAGGGGGGAGGCAGGAGGAGGAGGAGGAGAGAGAGACGGAGAGAGGCAGGGCGGAGAGCTGAGAGAGAGAGGGGGGAGGCAGGAGGAGGAGGAGAGAGAGACGGTGAGAAGCAGGGCAGAGAGCTGAGAGAGAGAGGGGGGAGGCAGGAGGAGGAGGAGAGAGAGAGAGACGGTGAGAGGCACGGCGGAGAGCTGAGAGAGAGGGGAGGAGGCAGGAGGAGGAGGAGAGAGAGAGAGACGGAGAGAGAGGCAGGCGGAGAGCTGAGAGAGAGGGGGGGAGGCAGGAGGAGGAGGAGAGAGAGAGAGAGACGGAGAGAGGCAGGGCGGAGAGCTGAGAGAGAGAGGGGGGAGGCAGGAGGGGGAGGAGAGAGAGAGAGACGGTGAGAGGCACGGCGGAGAGCTGAGAGAGAGGGGAGGAGGCAGGAGGAGGAGGAGAGAGAGAGAGACGGAGAGAGAGGCAGGGCGGAGAGCTGAGAGAGAGAGGGGGGAGGCAGGAGGAGGAGGAGAGAGAGGAGACGTGAGAGGCACGGCGGAGAGCTGAGAGAGAGAGGGGGGAGGCAGGAGGGGGAGGAGAGAGAGAGAGACGGAAGAGAGGCAGGGCAGAGAGCTGAGAGAGAGAGGGGGGAGACAGGAGAGGAGGGGGAGGAGAGAGAGAGAGACGGAGAGAGAGGCAGGGCGGAGAGCTGAGAGAGAGGAGGAGGCAGGAGGAGGAGGAGAGAGAGAGAGAGAGTGGAGAGGGCAGCAGAGAGCTGAGAGAGAGAGGGGGGAGACAGGAGGAGGAGGAGAGAGAGAGAGACGGAGAGAGAGGAGGGCGGAGAGCTGAGAGAGGGGGGAGGGAGGCAGGAGGAGGAGGAGAGAGAGAGACGGTGAGAGGCAGGGGGAGAGCTGAGAGAGAGAGGGGGGAGGCAGGAGGAGGAGGAGAGAGAGAGAGACGGTGAGAGAGGCAGGGGGAGAGCTGAGAGAGAGAGGGGGGGAGGCAGGAGGAGGAGGAGAGAGAGAGAGACGGTGAGAGAGGCAGGGGGAGAGCTGAGAGAGAGTGGGGAGGCAGGAGGAGGAGGAGGAGAGAGAGAGAGACGGAGAGCAGAGGACGGAGAGAGAGAGAGAGAGCGGGGGCAGGAGGAGGAGGAGAGGAGAGAGAGAGAGAGAGGTGGAGAGGCAGGGTGGAGAGCTGAGAGAGAGAGGGGGGAGGCAGGAGGAGGAGGAGGAGAGAGAGAGACGGAGAGAGAGGCAGGGCGGAGAGCTGAGAGAGAGAGGGGGAGGGAGGAGGAGGAGGAGGAGAGAGAGACGGAGAGAGAGGCAGGGCGGAGAGCTGAGAGAGACGGGGGGAGACAGGAGGAGGAGGAGAGAGAGAGAGACGGTGAGAGGCAGGGCAGAGAGCTGAGAGAGAGAGGGGGAGGCAGTAGGAGGAGGAGAGAGAGAGAGACGGAGAGAGGCAGGGCGGAGAGCTGAGAGAGAGAGGGGGGAGGCAGGAGGAGGAGAGAGAGAGAGACGGTGAGAGGCAGGGCGGAGAGCTGAGAGAGAGAGGGGGGGAGGAGGAGGAGGAGAGAGAGAGAGACGGTGAGAGGCAGGGCGGAGAGCTGAGAGAGAGAGGGGGGAGGAGGGAGGAGGAGGAGGAGAGAGAGAGAGAGACGGTGAGAGGCAGGGCGGAGAGCTGAGAGAGAGAGGGGAGGCAGGAGGAGGAGGAGAGAGAGAGAGAGACGGTGAGAGGCAGGGCGGAGAGCTGAGAGAGAGAGGGGGGAGGCAGGAGGAGGAGAGAGAGAGAGACGGAGAGAGGCAGGGCGGAGAGCTGAGAGAGAGAGGGGGGGAGGAGGAGGAGGAGGAGAGAGAGAGAGACGGTGAGAGGCAGGGCGGAGAGAGTGAGAGAGAGAGGGGGGAGGCAGGAGGAGGAGAGGAGAGAGAGAGACGGTGAGAGGCAGGGCGGGAGAGAGCTGAGAGAGAGAGGGGGGAGGCAGGAGGAGGAGGGAGAGAGAGAGACGGAGAGAGGCAGGGTGGAGAGCTGAGAGAGAGAGGGGGGAGGCAGGAGGAGGAGGAGAGAGAGAGAGAGAGACGGAGAGAGAGGCAGGGCAGAGAGCTGAGAGAGAGAGGGGGGAGGCAGGAGGAGGAGGAGAGAGAGAGAGACGGTGAGAGGCAGGGCGGAGAGCTGAGAGAGAGAGGGGGGAGGCAGGAGGAGGAGAGAGAGAGAGAGACGGAGAGAGGCAGGGCGGAGAGCTGAGAGAGAGAGGGGGGAGGCAGGAGGAGGAGAGAGAGAGAGACGGAGAGAGGCAGGGCGGAGAGCTGAGAGAGAGAGGGGGGAGGCAGGAGGAAGAGAGAGAGAGAGACGGTGAGAGGCAGGGCGGAGAGCTGAGAGAGAGAGGGGGGAGGCAGGAGGAGGAGAGAGAGAGAGACGGAGAGAGGCAGGGCGGAGAGGAGAGAGAGGGGGGAGGCAGGAGGAGGAGGAGAGAGAGAGAGACGGAGAGAGGCAGGGCGGAGAGCTGAGAGAGAGAGGGAGAGGCAGGAGGAGGAGGAGGAGAGAGAGAGAGACGGAGAGAGAGGCAGGGCGGAGAGCTGAGAGAGAGAGGGGGAGGCAGGAGGAGGAGGAGAGAGAGAGAGACGGTGAGAGAGGCAGGGCGGAGAGCTGAGAGAGAGAGGGGGGAGGCAGGAGGAGGAGGAGGAGAGAGAGAGAGACGGTGAGAGGCAGGGCGGAGAGGAGTGAGAGGAGAGGGGGGGGGGGAGGAGGAGGAGGAGAGAGAGAGAGATGGAGAGAGAGGCAGGGCGGAGAGCTGAGAGAGAGAGGGGGGAGGCAGGAGGAGGAGGAGAGAGAGAGATGGAGAGAGAGGCAGGGCGGAGAGCAGAGAGAGAGAGGGGGAGGCAGGAGGAGGAGGAGAGAGAGAGAGATGGAGAGAGAGGCAGGGCGGAGAGCTGAGAGAAGAGGGGGAGGCAGGAGGAGGAGGAGGAGAGAGAGAGAGATGGAGAGAGAGGCAGGGCGGAGAGCTGAGAGAGAGAGGGGGAGGCAGGAGGAGGAGGAGAGAGAGAGAGACAGTGAGAGGCAGGACGGAGAGCTGAGAGAGAGAGGGGGGAGGCAGGAGGAGGAGAGAGAGAGAGAGATGGAGAGAGAGGCAGGGCGTAGAGCTGAGAGAGAGAGGGGGGAGGCAGGAGGAGGAGGAGAGAGAGAGAGAGGGAGAGAGAGGCAGGGCGTAGAGCTGAGAGAGAGAGGGGGGAGGCAGGAGGAGGAGGAGAGAGAGAGAGACGGAGAGAGGCAGGACGGAGAGCTGAGAGAGAGAGGGGGGAGGCAGGAGGAGGAGAGAGAGAGAGAGATGGAGAGAGAGGCAGGGCGGAGAGCTGAGAGAGAGAGGGGGGAGGCAGGAGGAGGAGGAGAGAGAGAGAGACGGAGAGAGGCAGGACGGAGAGCTGAGAGAGAGGGGGGGGAGTCAGGAGGAGGAGGAGAGAGAGAGAGACGGAGAGAGGGCAGGGGGAGAGTGAGAGAGAGAGGGGGAGTCAGGAGGAGGAGGAGAGAGAGAGAGACGGAGAGAGGCAGGGCGGAGAGCTGAGAGAGAGGGGGGGAGGCAGGAGGAGGAGGAGGAGAGAGTGACGGTGAGAGGCAGGGCGGAGAGCTGAGAGAGAGTGGGGGGAGGCAGGAGGAGGAGGAGAGAGAGAGAGACGGTGAGAGGCAGGGGGAGAGCTGAGAGAGAGAGGGGGGAGGCAGGAGGAGGAGGAGAGAGAGAGAGAGACGGTGAGAGGCAGGGCGGAGAGCTGAGCGAGAGAGGGGGGAGGCAGGAGGAGGAGGAGAGAGAGAGAGACGGTGAGAGGCAGGGCGGAGAGCTGAGAGAGGGAGGGGGGAGGCAGGAGGAGGAGAGAGAGAGAGACGGAGAGAGGCAGGGCGGAGAGCTGAGAGAGGGAGGGGGGAGGCAGGAGGAGGAGAGAGAGGAGAGATGGAGAGAGAGGCAGGGCGGAGAGAGCTGAGAGAGAGACGGGGAGGCAGGAGGAGGAGGAGAGAGAGAGAGACGGTGAGAGGCAGGGCGGAGAGCTGAGAGAGAGAGGAGGAGGCAGGAGGAGGAGGAGAGAGAGACGGTGAGAGGCAGGGCAGAGAGCTGAGAGAGAGAGGGGGAGGCAGGAGGAGGAGGAGGAGAGAGAGAGAGACGGTGAGAGGCAGGGCGGAGAGCTGAGAGAGAGAGGGGGAGGCAGGAGGAGGAGGAGGAGAGAGAGAGAGACGGTGAGAGGCAGGGCGGAGAGCTGAGAGAGAGAGGGGGAGGCAGGAGGAGGAGAGAGAGAGAGATGGAGAGAGAGGCAGGGCGGAGAGCTGAGAGAGAGGGGGAGGCAGAGGAGGAGGGAGAGAGAGAGACGGTGAGAGGCAGGGCGGAGAGCTGAGAGAGAGAGGGGGAGGCAGGAGGAGGAGGAGGAGAGAGAGAGACGGAGAGAGGCAGGGCGGAGAGCTGAGAGAGAGAGGGGGAGGCAGGAGGAGGAGGAGGAGAGAGAGAGAGACGGTGAGAGGCAGGGCGGAGAGCTGAGAGAGAGAGGGGGGAGGAGGAGGAGGGAGGAGAGAGAGAGAGACGGAGAGAGGCAGGGCGGAGAGCTGAGAGAGAGAGGGGGAGGCAGGAGGAGGAGGAGGAGAGAGAGAGAGACGGTGAGAGGCAGGGCGTAGAGCTGAGAGAGAGACGGGGAGGCAGGAGGAGGAGAGAGAGAGAGAGAGAGACGGAGAGAGGCAGGGCGGAGAGAGAGCTGAGAGAGAGAGGGGGGAGGCAGGAGGAGGAGGAGAGAGAGAGACGGAGAGAGAGGCAGGGCGGAGAGCTGAGAGAGAGAGGAGGAGGCAGGAGGAGGAGGAGAGAGAGAGAGACGGTGAGAGGCAGGGCAGAGAGCTGAGAGGAGAGGGGAGGCAGGGAGGAGGGAGGAGGAGGAGAGAGAGAGAGGAGAGAGACGGAGAGAGGCAGGGCGGAGAGCTGAGAGAGAGGGGGAGGAGGAGGAGGAGGAGAGAGAGAGAGACCGTGAGAGGCACGGCGGAGAGCTGAGAGAGAGAGGGGGGAGGCAGGAGGGGGAGGAGAGAGAGAGAGACGGAGAGAGGCAGGGCGGAGAGCTGAGAGAGAGTGGGGGGAGGCAGGAGGAGGAGGAGGAGAGAGAGACGGTGAGAGGCAGGGCGGAGAGCTGAGAGAGAGAGGGGGGAGGCAGGAGGAGGAGGAGGAGAGAGAGAGAGACGGTGAGAGGCAGGGCGGAGAGCTGAGAGAGAGAGGGGGGAGGCAGGAGGAGGAGGAGAGAGAGAGAGACGGTGAGAGGCAGGGCGGAGAGCTGAGAGAGAGAGGGGGAGGCAGGAGGAGGAGGAGGAGAGAGAGAGAGACGGTGAGAGGCAGGGCGGAGAGCTGAGAGAGAGGGGGGAGGCAGGAGGAGGAGGAGAGAGAGAGAGACGGAGAGAGGCAGGGCGGAGAGCTGAGAGAGAGAGGGGGGAGGCAGGAGGAGGAGGAGGAGGAGAGAGAGACGGAGAGAGGCAGGGCGGAGAGCTGAGAGAGAGAGGGGGGAGGCAGGAGGAGGAGGAGGAGAGAGAGAACGGTGAGAGGCAGGGCGGAGAGCTGAGAGAGAGAGGGGGGGAGGCAGGAGGAGGAGGAGAGAGAGAGAGACGGAGAGAGGCAGGGCGGAGAGCTGAGAGAGAGAGGGGGAGGCAGGAGGAGGAGGAGAGAGAGAGAGACGGAGAGAGGCAGGGCGGAGAGCTGAGAGAGAGAGGGGGGGAGGCAGGAGGAGGAGGAGAGAGAGAGAGACGGAGAGAAGGCAGGGCGGAGAGCTGAGAGAGAGAGGGGGAGGCAGGAGGAGGGAGGAGAGAGAGAGAGACGGTGAGAGGCAGGGCGGAGAGCTGAGAGAGAGAGGGAGGAGGCAGGAGGAGGAGGAGAGAGAGAGAGACGGAGAGAGGGCAGGGCGGAGAGCTGAGAGAGAGAGGGGGGAGGCAGGAGGAGGAGGAGAGAGAGAGAGACGTGAGAGAGCAGGGCGGAGAGCTGAGAGAGAGAGGGGGAGGCAGGAGGAGGGAGGAGAGAGAGAGAGACGGAGAGAGGCAGGGCAGAGAGCTGAGAGAGAGAGGGGGGAGGCAGGAGGGGGAGGAGAGAGAGAGAGACGGAGAGAGGCAGGGCGGAGAGCTGAGAGAGAGGGGAGGAGGCAGGAGGAGGAGGAGAGAGAGAGAGACGGTGAGAGGCAGGGCGGAGAGCTGAGAGAGAGAGGGGGGAGGCAGGAGGAGGAGGAGAGAGAGAGAGACGGAGAGAGGCAGGGCAGAGAGCTGAGAGAGAGGGGGGAGGCAGGAGGAGGAGGAGGAGAGAGAGACGGTGAGAGGCAGGGCGGAGAGCTGAGAGAGAGAGGGGGGAGGCAGGAGGAGGAGGAGAGAGAGAGAGACGGTGAGAGGCAGGGCGGAGAGCTGAGAGAGAGGGGAGGAGGCAGGAGGAGGAGGAGAGAGAGAGAGACGGAGAGAGAGGCAGGGCGGAGAGCTGAGAGAGAGGGGAGGAGGCAGGAGGAGGAGGAGAGAGAGAGAGACGGAGAGAGGCAGGGCAGAGAGCTGAGAGAGAGGGGAGGAGGCAGGAGGAGGAGGAGAGAGAGAGAGACGGAGAGAGGCAGGGCGGAGAGCTGAGAGAGAGGGGAGGAGGCAGGAGGAGGAGGAGAGAGAGAGAGACGGAGAGAGGCAGGGCGGAGAGCTGAGAGAGAGGGGAGGAGGCAGGAGGAGGAGGAGAGAGAGAGAGACGGAGAGAGAGGCAGGGCGGAGAGCTGAGAGAGAGAGGGGGGAGGCAGGAGGAGGAGGAGGAGAGAGAGAGAGACGGTGAGAGGCAGGGCGGAGAGCTGAGAGAGAGAGGGGGGAGGCAGGAGGGGGAGGAGAGAGAGAGAGACGGAGAGAGGCAGGGCAGAGAGCTGAGAGAGAGAGGGGGGAGGCAGGAGGGGGAGGAGAGAGAGAGAGACGGTGAGAGGCAGGGCGGAGAGCTGAGAGAGAGTGGGGGGAGGCAGGAGGGGGAGGAGAGAGAGAGAGACGGAGAGAGGCAGGGCAGAGAGCTGAGAGAGAGAGGGGGGAGGCAGGAGGGGGAGGAGAGAGAGAGAGACGGAGAGAGGCAGGGCGGAGAGCTGAGAGAGAGAGGGGGGAGGCAGGAGGGGGAGGAGAGAGAGAGAGACGGAGAGAGGCAGGGCAGAGAGCTGAGAGAGAGAGGGGGGAGGCAGGAGGAGGAGGAGAGAGAGAGAGACGGTGAGAGAGGCAGGGCGGAGAGCTGAGAGAGAGAGGGAGGAGGCAGGAGGAGGAGGAGAGAGAGAGAGACGGTGAGAGGCAGGGCGGAGAGCTGAGAGAGAGGGGGGAGGCAGGAGGGGGAGGAGAGAGAGAGAGACGGTGAGAGGCAGGGCGGAGAGCTGAGAGAGAGGGGAGGAGGCAGGAGGAGGAGGAGAGAGAGAGAGACGGAGAGAGAGGCAGGGCGGAGAGCTGAGAGAGAGGGGGGGAGGCAGGAGGAGGAGGAGAGAGAGAGAGACCGTGAGAGGCAGGGCGGAGAGCTGAGAGAGAGAGGGGGGAGGCAGGAGGGGGAGGAGAGAGAGAGAGACGGAGAGAGGCAGGGCGGAGAGCTGAGAGAGAGAGGGGGGAGGCAGGAGGGGGAGGAGAGAGAGAGAGACGGAGAGAGGCAGGGCAGAGAGCTGAGAGAGAGAGGGGGGAGGCAGGAGGGGGGAGGAGAGAGAGAGTGACGGTGAGAGGCAGGGCGGAGAGCTGAGAGAGAGAGGGGGGAGGCAGGAGGAGGAGGAGGAGAGAGAGACGGAGAGAGGCAGGGCGGAGAGCTGAGAGAGAGAGGGGGGAGGCAGGAGGGGGAGGAGAGAGAGAGAGACGGTGAGAGGCAGGGCGGAGAGCTGAGAGAGAGAGGGGGGAGGCAGGAGGGGGAGGAGAGAGAGAGAGACGGAGAGAGGCAGGGCAGAGAGCTGAGAGAGAGAGGGGGGAGGCAGGAGGAGGAGGAGAGAGAGAGAGACGGTGAGAGGCAGGGCGGAGAGCTGAGAGAGAGAGGGGGGAGGCAGGAGGGGGAGGAGAGAGAGAGAGACGGTGAGAGGCAGGGCGGAGAGCTGAGAGAGAGAGGGGGGAGGCAGGAGGGGGAGGAGAGAGAGAGAGACGGACATGGAGGAGAGCCCCGAAAATCCCGTTTTATGACGGGCTATTGGCTAGTTTACTCATGTTCAACCTTAACTCTGCCCTTTGGGTATTTGCAACACACCGTGGGCTCTGGCTGAAGTTTCGGTCTGGGGGTCTAGGTTCTGTTCCTAGCTCTACCATAGACTCCACGCAGGAGCAGGGGCAGGTCACATCATCACTGTGTGCCTCAGTTTCCCCCATCTGCCAAACTGGGATGATTGTCATCCCCTGGCTCCTGGAGGAAGGGCGGGGAGGTGTCTGCGCAGTGCCGTGGGACCTGCCTATCAACAAATCCATACAAAAGGCAAACGTGCTGATTCATTGGGCAGCACCTTCACAGGCTACAACAGCCTATTAGCGATGCCCAGCAAGGGAGCGCCCCCACTAGCTCCTCCCGCATGGGGGCAGTGCTCACCCCACCCACCAACGGCAGCCAGTCCGTAAGAACGTCGCAGCCCGATGGCCTTACACAGTCGTGCAGCTGGGCTCCCAGGAACAAGAGGGTCTAGTGGGGAGACCAGGGAGCCGAGGGCTGGATTTGAGGGAAGGAATATCGTCTTAGGCCAAGTCAGGATGCCTGGGTCCCATCTTGGCTCTGGCAGGGAAGCGGGGTCGGGGGGGCGGGGGTCAGGATGCCTGGGTCCCATCTTGGCTCTGGCAGGGAAGCGGGGTCGGGGGGGCGGGGGTCAGGATGCCTGGGTCCCATCTTGGCTCTGGCAGGGAAGTGGGGCCGGGGGGGGGGGGGGATGTCAGGACGCCTGGGTCCCATTCCTGCTCTGCCTTTGCTGGACAGCCTTGTGGGAGGCCCTTCCCCACTCTGTGCCTCAGTTTCCCCAGCAGGACAAGAGAGAAAGCAGCAGCAGCAGCAGAGAATCCTTCGCCTGCCATAGGAGACAGGGCTGAGTCCGGGACCAGGGGGCCAAAGCAAACCCGAGAGCAGCCTCACGCAGGCCTGTGTGCGCCATGGAGTCCTGTTGCGCTCACGCCATGGCCTGCTGTGCTCAGGGTGTCCCAGCCCCACCTCTGCCTAGGGGCAGCAGCACAGGTGGGCGTGAACCTGCTGTTCTGAGCTGGGGCGCAGGGGGGACCGACCGGCAGCCACAACCCAAACCCAAGCTGCTCACAGCCCAGTACATGAGCAAGGCCCCTGCAGGGCACCATGCAGCGTAATCCCCCATCCATGCGGCCAGAGGGGTCTGAAACCCCCCTGCACATTCAGACCCATCCATGGGGCCAGAACCTGGGGGGTCTGAGCCCCCCCTGCACAAGCAGACCCATCCATGGGGCTGGAGCTGGGGGGTCTGAACCCCCCCTGAACACGCAGCCCCATCTATGGGGCCAGAGCCTGGGGGGTCTGAACCCCCGTGCCGCCATCACACGGAGGCTGGGTATTTGTGGGGTCGCTGCCAGCCGAGTGCGCTGGAGACGAGAGCCAGCCATACCCCACGCCCGGTGCCGAATAGCCATGAGGGGCCTGAGCCTCTCCCCACTGCCCTCCCCCATCCCAGCAGGGCCCTGCCGTTGCCCCCCCTCGGGCCGCCCCACTCAGAGCACACAGCTGCTATGCTGCAGAGGGGCCGAGGGCCGGGGGCCAAGGGGCGGCCGGTTCAGAGCCAGCGCGGCCGGCGGTCGGCCCACAGACGGAGCCAGCTCTCGGCCACCCCTCCAGGGCCTGTGTGTCAGAGGGACAGTCCCTTGGGCACCCAGCCGCCCTCCCTTACGCCGGCTGCTCCCCACCCCACTGAGGTGGCTGGCGCTCAGGTGGGCAGGGCCCTGCCGTGCCAGGCTCCGCACCCTCGGCAGCCCCCAGCCATCTGCACCTGAAAGCCACAGGCGGTAACTCCCCCGCCCACTGGGGGGCCGGCGACCCTGGAACCCAGCCCCCGGCGCCACAGACCAACACTCCCGGTGCGGCCGCAACTCGCCCGTCACAACAGGGCCCCCCCCCGGGCGGCCATCCCGCCCGCCCTTCCCTGCCCCCCCCGGGCGGCCATCCCACCGGCCCTACCCCGCCCGCCCTTCCCTGCCCCCCCTGGGGCGGCCATTCCCCCCGCCCTTCCCCGCCCCCCCCCAGCAGCCATCCCGCCCACCCTACCCTGCCCCTGCCCGCCGCAACAGGGCCCCCCAGGCAGCCATCCTGCCCACCCTACCCTGCCCCTGCCCGCCGCAAACAGGCGCCTGCCCCTACCCCCGGCAGCCATCCGTGCCCACCCATGACCCAGCCCAGCCAGGGAGGGCCAGAGCCACTCCTCTGCAGGGAACAGGTGTGCTCTGGTGCGCTCCATGCCCAGCAACATCGCTCTAGCCATGGCACTTGTACGGCCCCCAGGACCACTGTGCCCATGTGCGAATCCTCCCAAGCCCCCCTAAGGCAGGGCGGTTATCTCCACAGGGCAGGTGGGGGAAACTGAGGTGCAGATTGGCCAAGTGACTTGCTCAGGGTCACACAGGGTGCCTGTGGTGGAGCATGGAATCGAGCCAGGGTCTGAGGCCCCAGCCTCTCTCCAGGCGGCTGGGAAGGGAAAGATCCAGCGCTGGTGTCTCCAGCCCCGCCTGGACGGCAGGATCCCCAGCAGCAAGGACAGTGCCTGGAGGCCTGGGGTGGGCAGTGCCCGAGAGGGTCCTGCCCCCCAGACAAGCCCTGTTCCACTGGAGGGCCAGGCAGGAAGCAGCTGCCGGCCCCGCACCCAGCCCCACGTCTGCCTCCCACGTCCTGGCTGGGCAGGGAGCGCGCGAGGGAGGGGAGCGTGGGAACCTGCGGGGAGTGGATGCTGGGGGGTTGTGCTCACACCTCGCCTGTGTGCAGCTGTGTGTGCGTGCAGCTGTGTGTGCGTGGGTGTGTCTAGACAGCCAGCATGGGAAACACTGCCCGTGTGTTTGCGTGTGTGTCTGTCTGTGCGTGGCTCATGCAGAGACAGAGAGCGTGTGTGTGTGTGTGTGTGTGTGTGTGTACAGCCCCTGCAGTGTTTGTGTGTGTGTGTGTGTACGGCTCATGCAGTGTGCGTGTGCGTGTGCAGCCCCTGCAGTGTGTGTGTGTGTGTGTGTGTGTATATGGCTCCTGCAGTGTGTACGTGTGTGTGTGTGTGTGTGTGTATGGCTCATGCAGTGTGTGTGTGTGTGTGTGTGTGTGTGTGTGTGTGTGTGTTGTACGGCCCATGCAGTGTGTGCGTGTCAGTCTGTCTGTGCATGGCTCATGCAGAGAGAGCGAGAGTGTGTGTGTGCGTGTGTGTGTGTGTGTACAGCCCCTGCAGTGTTTGTGTGTATGTACAGCTCATGCAGTGTGTGCGTGTCAGTCTGTCTGTGCATGGCTCATGCAGAGAGAGAGAGCGTGTCTGTGTGCATGGCCGATGCAGTGTGTGTGTGTGTACGGCCTATGCAGTGTCTGTGTGTGTGCGTGTCTCTGTGTGTGTACGTGTGCGCGTGCACGGCCCATGCAGAGTGTGTGTGTGTGTGTGTGCGTGCGCGTATGGCACATGCAGTGTGCGTGTGTGTATGGCCCATGCAGCGTGTGTGTGTGCGTGTATGGCCCATGCAGCGTGTGTGTGTGTGTGCGTGTGTATGGCCCATGCAGTGTGTGTGTGTGTGCACGTGTATGGCCCATGCAGTGTGTGTGTGTGCACGTGTATGGCCCATGCAGCGTGTGTGTGTGTGTATGGCCCATGCACTGTGTGTGTGTGTGTGTGTGTGTGTGTGTGCACGTGTATGGCCCATGCAGCATGTATGTGTGTGCGTGTGTATGGCCCATGCAGCGTGTGTGTGTGTGTATGGCCCATGCACTGTGTGTGTGTGTGTGTGTGTGTGCACATGTATGGCCCATGCAGCATGTATGTGTGTGTGTGTATGGCCCATGCAGCGTGTGTGTGTGTGTATGGCCCATGCACTGTGTGTGTGTGTGTGTGTGTGTGCACGTGTATGGCCCATGCAACATGTATGTATGTGTGTGTGTGTGTGTGTGTGTGTGTGTGGCCCATGCAGCGTGTGTATGTGTGTGCACGTGTATGGCCCATGCAGCGCGTGTGTGTGTGCACGTGTATGGCCCATGCAGTGTGCGTGCACGCGCGTGTATGGCCCATGCAGCGTGTGTCTGTCGGTCTGTCTGTCTATATACGCATGGCTCCTGTGGTGTCCCTCTGCGCACCCCTGGGTGGGTGGCCGGTGGGGGAAGGGCCACTCGGCCCAGCTTCCTGCAGGAAACTCCTGGGTGTCAGTTCCTGCTCTGAGCCCCGGCCCATGTGGGGCTGGACAAGATCCTGGCCAGGGCCAGGCCCCGAACCTCTGCATGAGTGGCCCTTGCCCCTCCCGCCCAGACAGGCCGTTCGTTCTGCCCGATGCCGCGAGGATCTCGCTATGGCTGGGATAACAGCTCCTGGCTCCATCGCCGACCCAGGTGTGACGCAGTGTGGGGACCTTGCTGGTTGCTAGGCTGGGGCTGTGGGTGACCCCACTGGCTGCTGTCTGTACCACGGCCCAGCAGAGTAGCTGATGGGTCAGGCAGGTAACCTGTTCAACCGGTTACCTCCCAGGGAGAGGAACAAAGGGAGGAAGGGGAGGGCAGCCCCTGGCTGGGGGGCAGGGCTAGAAGTTGGGCAGTTTCTGTCTGGGATCATGGAGGAAGCAGCCTAAGCAAGGGGCTGGGATTTAGGGGCCCAGTCTCCCCCCTCTCAAGGGGGGCTGAGGCATCCTAGGCCTGCCCTGTAACTGGATTACATCTGTGCTGTGCTGCATCCTGGAGAAGCAATAAACTCCCTCGATTCTACTGGCTGGTGGAGTCTGTCCGTGCCGCTACAGGGCTGCAGGAGTCGGGGGACCCCGACGCGTCATCACACCTCCCCCCGAACGCCCCGGGCCAGCCGCTGCCTCTGCAGGGCCAGGGCAAGATGCTCCTGGGAGCAAGGGGGAGCCCGGGGTGCCCAGACTGAGCTGTGCAGGGACATCCAGCCGCAAGCTGCCATGACACCCCCGGCAACCTGCAACCCCAGCACCTCCCTGCCCTTTCAGCCACTAACGGCCAGCGCCCCCAGCCTGCCCCCACCTCAGCCCTTCTGGGGCCTGCTCCCCGAGCCCTGGCCCCCGCTGTCAGAGAGCACGCGGCAGGCGGGTGTCCCTGGCCCATCCTGCCGCCGAGCTGGGGGCTGACCACAGCAGGCGCAGAGACTCTCATGCTGAGACCCAGCAAGCTCGCTGCATGCCGGGCTGAAATCCCCTGCCCTGCCTGGGGGGCACCAGTATGGAGGGGTGGAACCTGCGACCTACTCTGGGGAGGAACAGGCTCCAGGGAGGCGGAGCAGGCACCACGGCTCCCCCAGAGGGCCCGGGCCAGTCCCTGCGCCGCCTGAGCGCTCCCCCCAGGGAAGGTGGCTGGGAGTTCCCCGCAGGCGACAGCAGCTTGCCGTGCGGATGCCGGCTGCTCACCGAGGCTGCAGAGCCCTGCACGTTCAGAGCCAGGAAGGCGCAGCGATGCACACGGGGACGTGGGGGGGGGCAGGGTGGCCCAGGGCAGAGAGAGCAGGGACTGCAGAGCCAGAGTGAGGGGCACCAGCAGGGGAGTTTGGGGGAGATGGGATGGGATTTAGGGGCATTGGCAGGGCTGGGGGAGTACGGGGCTGGGGGAGTACAGGGCTGGGGGGGGCTGGGCTGGCAGGGGCTGCGGGTCAGGAGCGAGGGGCACTGGCAGGGCTGGGGGGGGCTGGCAGGGGTTGGGGAGGGAGGGGCACCAGCAGGGTGGGGGGGGCTGGGCTAGCAGGGGCTGGGGAGGGAGGGGCACTGGCAGGGCTGGGGGGGGGCTGGGGGTTGGGAGTGAGGGGCACCGGCAGGGCGGGGGGGGCTGGGCTGGCAGGGGCTGGGGAGGGAGGGGCACCAGCAGGGCGAGGAGGGCTGGAGGTTGGGAGTGAGGGGCACCAGCAGGGCGGGGGGGGCTGGCAGGGGCCGCGGGTCAGGAGCGAGGAGCACCAGCAGGGCGGGGGGGGGCTGGGCTAGCAGGGGCTGGGGAGGGAGGGGCACCGGCAGGGCGGGGGGGGCTGGGCTGGCAGGGGCTGGGGAGGGAGGGGCACCAGCAGGGCGAGGAGGGCTGGGGGTTGGGAGTGAGGGGCACCAGCAGGGCGGGGGGGGCTGGCAGGGGCCGCGGGTCAGGAGCGAGGAGCACCAGCAGGGCGGGGGGGGGCTGGGCTAGCAGGGGCTGGGGAGGGAGGGGCACCGGCAGGGCGGGGGGGGGGGGTTGCTCTCAGCCCAAATATCCAGGCTCTGGAGAGCCAACCCTCAGCCCAGCCCCAGGGCTGCCAGGGCGAAGGGGCCTTGCTGGGCCCCGCCATGGGGCTAGCAGCGGGGAGCAGCCCCCCGCGTGGGCCCCACAGAGCTCAGGCATGACAGCCCCATGGGGCCGGGGGGGACCCCTGAAAAGAGACACAAACCAGGCCTCTGAGAGCACCGGCCTCCCCAGAGGGGCTCCCCCTGCCCTGGTGCCCTCCAGGCCAGCCCCCGAGGCTCGCCGTGCAGCAGGGCATGCTGGGAGCAGCGCTGGCTCCTGTGGGCAGCAGCCCTTGAGCAGGCTCCGGGGCTGGCTGGTTTCTAGGCCCCCTCTGCTGTCCCACGGGAGGTGCTGTCCACCCTCCCGTCTCCACTCGCCCACCCCCACCCATCCGCTGCTCACGGCAGCTTCCTGGCCTCCTTGCCTCCAGTCGGGGGTGGTGGCAGCACTGGCCTGCACCCCAGCTGCCCCTGGGCTGGTGCCGCTCCCTCTCCTCCCCGAACACCAGTTCCAGCCTGTGACGCGGGGGGGGCTGTCCACTCGTGTGGCCCTGGGTCCACTCTGGCTGGGCAGTCACTGGTTGCTGTGTGTGACCCCTACTGCCCTGCGCTGCTCTGCAGAGACTGCCCAGCGGGGGGGCCCTGAGGACAGGCACGTAGGCCATGGCCTAGCATGGCCAGGGGAGGGGTGTGAACAAAGGAGGGGGGGCTGCCTGGGGGGAGGGAAGGGAGCAGACTAAGTCCAGACGGGGGGTTCAGGGGCCTGTGAACCCCTCCCCCCAGGAGGACTAAGGCTCTGCCCTGGCTCCTGTGGCCACGTGGAGCCCGCGCTGGGCTGGATCTCTGAGCAGCAATAAACCTTCTGTTCTACGGCCTGGCTGAGAGTCCCACCTGGCTGCGGGCGGGGTGCAGGGTTGGGCTCCCCGACGCACTGTCACACACCCCCGCCCAGACTGGGTGAGCAATCCCTGTGCACACAGCAGCCCTGCTCCACCCCAGAGGTGGCTGCATTTCAATGGCCTGTGCAGGATCCCTGTAGAAACCAGCTGCAGGCCCCACCCCAGAGAAGCCCACATGTTAGCAGTGCCGGAGAAATGCCAAGGGGGATCCTCATCGGATTACTTTCCTAATCAGAAATCATGCCCCTCCCCCAGCCATTTTTCTATCCAACGTGGCTACAATTGAAGCCAAGCCCGCGGTTTCTCCGTGGCAGCCCCTGGGTCTGGTTCTGATGCCTCTGCCAGCCCGGGAGCCTACCCCACCCTTCCGTGCCCTGGGCAGACTGAGGAGGCAGGGGGTGCAAACGGCCCTGCTGAGCGATGGGATTTCACACCCATTCCGCGCGGTGTGAGGTGCACGGATCTCGGGGCCACGGCCCATGGTGCTGCGGCCCGTGTCCACCAGCGGGGGAGCTGGCTCACTGCAGATTCCCACTAACCACCTTCCCCTCCTACAGACACTTCCTGCAAAAGCATCTCCCAACCCTCTGGCTCCCAGGAGCAGTGCGGGCCTGGCTGCCTCGGCAGCCTCGTGAGCGGGGTCTGGGGAGTCACTCCCCCAGGCCTGCCTCGAACTCCCCGCCACCAAGAATAACCGAAAGCAAAAAGCAGCTGCACCAAGTGAGCTAACAAACAAAGCAACCGGGTTTGGCTCTTCCGAGCTGGGTGCCAAACCACATTGGTCTCCTTTCGCCACGGGCCAGATCACCCAGTGTCATGGTGACACTTTCATTCTCAGCAGGTGCAGACCCTGAATCTTCTTTGCTCTTCCCCCTGCCGAAGGAAGGCTGTCGCCATGCCCGGCCGGGGGCACGCAGCCCACAAGGAAGCGGCGGCAAAGGCCATGTTGGCCCGGTAATTGCCATCAGGGTGTGCTTCTCCCGGCCCAGCCTGGAGCATTACGCTACCGAAATTAGTTAGCGGCATGCCCCAGCCTCTCTGCAGGAGAGCGCCCGAGGAAAAGTGCTACCGCCTAGGGCGGGCACGGCGGCTCTGACCCACACCCTGCCACGCGCAGCACGGGGGGCCTACAGGAAAACCATTACAGCAGCTCCTTGCCGGTACCTTATATACTTCCCCGTAGGTCCCTCCACCAACTCTCTGCAGCAGCTCAAAGTCCTCCTGCGGGTTTCTGGTGGAAATATCCAGGGCCACCCTTTCCTGGGCATCCATCACTTGGCGCCGGCCAGCAGAGCAGCGCTGCAGAGTGAGGGGAGTGCGCGTGTGCGCGCGGGGAAGCAGCGTGTGATCCGGGGGACGATAACGTTCTCTGGCTTTTATTTCCTGATTTGAACCGACAGAGCTTGTGAGAGCCCAGAGGGCCCCCTAGACAGAGCAGAGGCTCTGTGCAGCGCACGGCAGCCCAGCGGGGTCACCGCGTAGCAGGCCGGGGCTGCACGGGCTCAGAGCACCGGGACAGACACCTGCAAAGACACAAGCGACCGCACGCCTGGCGGCTCCAGGTGGATGTTGGAGGCGTCGGGGTCTGTCTGATCCAAGCATGTAAATCAGTAAAGAGCTTTGGGATCTGCCGGTCACAAGAGCCCGTTGGTTACTCCAGGAGCACAAGTTCCCCAGAGATTGTAAACTGGGCTGGCACCATGCCCGGGGAGGGGAAACCGAGGCACGGGCTGCCATTTGCCTAAGCAGGAGTGGAGCTGGGAGTAGAAATCCCCTGCCCCCGCAGACCCGCACGCGCAGGGGGGATTGGGTGAGAAGGCCGGCGCGGGAGGGCAGGGGGGTTCGGGGCCTGGCTGGGGCAGTGTCGAGGGGGGGGGCTCAGGGCCTGGCTGGGGCAGTGTCGGGGGGGGGGCTCAGGGCCTGGCTGGGGCAGTGTCGAGGGGAGGGGCTCAGGGCCTGGCTGGGGCGGTGTCGGGGGGCTCAGGGCCTGGCTGGGGCGGTGTCGGGGGGGGGGGGGCTCAGATCCTGGCTGGGGCGGTGTCGGGAGAGGGGGGCTCAAGGCCTGGCTGGGGCAGTGTCGGGGGGGGGGGGGCTCAGGGCCTGGCTGGGGCAGTGTCGAGGGGGGGGGCTCAGGGCCTGGCTGGGGCAGTGTCGAGGGGGGGGGCTCAGGGCCTGGCTGGGGCGGTGTCGGGAGAGGGGGGCTCAAGGCCTGGCTGGGGCAGTGTCGGGGGGGGGGGGGGCTCAGATCCTGGCTGGGGCAGTGTCGGGGGGGGCGGGGGGAGGAGGGGGTTGTTGTGAGCCAGACTGGGGAGGGGCAGAGCTGGGGGCAGGGCCGTGGGGGGGAGGGCTTGGGGACGGGGCGTGTCCCTGGGGCGGGGCCAGGGAATATAGGGTGGAGCCAGGCGCGGACCCGGGCGCGTGGCCGGCTTGGGCGCGCACCCCTTCTCCCATCATGCCTCGCGAAGGCCCGCGCCGGAAGCGGAAGTCGACGGCGTCCCGCCCCCCCGTGCTGCTGGCCCCGCCCCCCCGCACCATGGCGCTGTTCGAGCAGATGCGGGCGAACGTGGGGAAGCTGCTGAAGGGCATCGACCGGTACCGGGGCGGGGCCCGGGGGGGTAGCGGGGGGTGGGGGCGGGGCAGCGGGGCCCGGTAACGGGGGTGGGGGCGGGGCCCGGGGGGTAGCGGGGGCGGGGCAGCAGGGACTGGGGGGGACGGGGCTCACCTCTGAGGGTCTTGGCCTCGCGCTGCAGGTACAACCCGGAGAACCTGGCCACGCTGGAGCGCTACGTGGAGACGCAGGCCAAGGAGAACGCCTACGACCTGGAGGCCAACCTGGCCGTGCTCAAGCTGTGAGTGGGGGAGAAGAGGGGTGCTGGTCGGCGGGGGGTCGCTGGGGGAGTCTCTGGGGTGCCAGATGCGGGTTGGCCGCGGGGGGCCTCTGGTGAGCTGGGGGGGTGTCTGGGGTGCCGGGCACGGTGTGCGTGATGCTTACCCTGGGTCTGGTGGGTGCCGGATGCCAACTCTTCATCCTCTGCATCAGGTACCAGTTCAATCCTGCTTTTTTCCAAACCACCGTCACGGCTCAGATCCTGCTCAAAGCGCTGACCAACCTCCCACACACAGACTTCACCCTCTGCAAGTGCATGATCGACCAGGCTCACGTATCCTTCTGGCATGCCCCTCTCGCGCCTGGCGGCCTGTCCAGCTGCCCGGCTGTCCTCACGGTGCGCTCTCGGCAGTGACAGGGTGCACACCCCCACGGCCTCCCTTTGCCCTGAGGGCGCCACCCCGCCGACAATCCCTGGTCGCTTGGCTCCTGAGCGAGCGTTGTCGTCAGGTGGTGTGCGCAGCGAGCTCTTCGAGGGCTGGCGAGAACGCTGGCGCAGTGCTGCTGGGGATGGGAGCCAGCCCCTTGGCTGTGCTGTTCCCTGGTGGGTGCTTGGCTGTGCTCTGCCGAGGAGCAGGCTACACTGGCTGCTCCTTTCCTCCCAGCTGGGGGCCATGGGAGCTGTAAGCCAACTCCTGAGAGCAGGGCTTGAAGGGGCGTGTCTGCTTTTCGTGGGGGGTGCTGATACGCCGCAGGGCTCTGTCTCTGCCTCTGCATGTTCCCAGGGGTGATCAGTAACGTGTCGGGGCAGGGTGACTTGCTCTTGTGCTCCCGGCCTGCTGACTCGGCTTCCTTCCCTCCCCTGTGGATGTTTCCCTTGACCCCCTGCACCTCAGCAAGAAGAGAGGCCAATCAGGCAGATCCTCTACCTGGGGGAGCTCCTGGAGACCTGCCATTTCCAGGCCTTCTGGGTGAGTCTCCCCTCCCCCGAGGTCTCGTGGAGCTTGACCAGTGTGTGAGCAACTTGCACCTCTGAGCTCGTCAGGTGGGGGAGCAACTTGAGCTTGGCAGGTCTGTGCAGAGCTGGGAGTAGAACCTAGCAGTCCTGGCCCCGGCGTAGCTTAGCAGTTGGTCTCCTAGGACGTGAACCCAAAGGCTTCTGCATCGTGACACAGGCTGATCGCTTACTGGACTGGGGAGGGAATCCTCCCCTTGATGGCCACAGGGTTCCCTTTAGAACGACCCGGCGGGGAGCCAGACCCTTTCTCTCTCCGGCATTCGTCCCTCGTTGGCTCACCGCCCTAGCCCTCGCTGCGCCCTGTAGTTCCTGTGGCTGCCTGGCCGGTGACTAACCGTCCTCTCTCTGCAGCAAGCCCTGGATGAGAACATGGAGCTTCTGGACGGGATCACGGGCTTTGAGGATTCTGTTAGGAAATGTGAGTCTAAGGGGGCGCCCCCTTCCTCCCTGGGGCAAGAGCCCTGCTGGGGCTCTGCCTGCAAGTGCTGGGCTGGAGGGGGCTGTGCCCTTCCTATGGGATGCAGGTGTTGAATCCCTGCTTGTTTCCTTGCTGTGTCTAATGGGACTGGAGCTGAACTCTATCCAACAGGCAGGCTAGCTTCAGGGCCAGGCCATGTGGAAATAGCAACCCCTGTCTCTGTCTTCCCACAGTCATCTGCCACGTGGTGGGGATCACATACCAGCACATTGACCGGTGGCTGCTTGCAGAGGTGCTGGGTGACCTCTCAGGTAAGACCTTTGTCCTCCAGGGCTGCCCTGAGCTCGTGGTCTCCCATCCCCGCTGGGAACAGCTCAGCAGTGCTCCACCCGGGAGCAGTGATCAGAGGGGCACGCACAGGGCTCTGCCTGCCCTGGGGTAAGCAGCCTGGGGTTACTGGAATGTGGGACCCAGCTTGCTGGCTGCGGCAGAGAGCAGAAGCGCTCCGGTGTGCCTAGCTGGGGGGGGGAGGGGGGGTCTCTGCTCTCACCTCACACGTGGGGCAGGATCACACCCAGGCTGCTGGGGCTGGGTTCCTGGCTCATCCGAGCAGAGCCATCCTGGTTGGGCCTGGACTGGCCAGCGGGTGCAAGCAGCCGCCACTTCCCAAGCAGGAGGATCACGGGGTGCGATCCCATCTGGTGCTCACGGGGGACAACAGCTCTGCTAAATGCTGAGAGTCCATCGTGGCTGGCCGGCCCCTCTCTTTGCAGACAGCCAGCTGAAGGTCTGGATGAGCAAATACGGCTGGGCAGAAACTGAGTCAGGCAAGATCTTCATCTGCAACCAGGAGGAGAGCATCAAGCCCAAGAACATCGTGGAGAAGATCGACTTTGACAGTAAGTGCCAGGTGCCCGCTGGGGCTCT
The DNA here is from genome assembly GCA_032595735.1 of Pelochelys cantorii. Lineage (NCBI taxonomy): Eukaryota > Metazoa > Chordata > Testudines > Trionychidae > Pelochelys > Pelochelys cantorii. Next base: position 702,550 of record CM064358.1, on the reverse strand, counting down.
GCAGGGGGGCTCTGACAGGCCCCAGCCAGTGGCTGGCTGAAGTCGGGCACCAAGTGGGTTCCAGCAGCAGTGAGAGGAATGGCTCTGCTGAGCGGGAATTGTTTGTTTGCAGGTGTGTCCAGCATCATGGCTTCCTCCCAGTGATAGCGCCTCCCTTCCTGCTGCACGGGGACCAGCTCTGGGCTCCTCTAACATCTGTACACCCTCTGCCAATAAAAATGCCGGTGTGAACCCTATCTCCTCGACCTTGGGGCCTGGGCTGACATTAGGGGCGGGTGTGGGACTGGGGTCCAGCCAGCAGGAGCTCCTAGTTGGCCTCGGCGGCTGGTTCCATCAGGCGGTGGGATGCAGCCGGGCAGGGAGCAAGGAAGGCTGCCTGTACCTGCCAGCTTGTCGTGGCTCCAAGCCCAGTGAGCGCAGCACGAGGCCTGTCTGGAGGCTAGGTGGCGAGGGGCACGGGTATGAGGGCTGGCAGTATCTGCAGGTGGCTGGGGGCAGGCCGCTCTGGGTCATTAGGCACTGTGTATAGCCCACCTTGTAGCGATGCTGGTCACCTCCGGTGAGAAGCCCACCCTCAGCCGTGAGTAGAAACCCCGCTCGCGGGCCGCGTGAGGGACTTGTCAGAGGAGCCCTAGGCCGTGGCTCGCCTGTGCGACAGGGGCTTTGGGCTGCAGCCCTGGGAAGGAGGCATTTCCGGCTAGGAGTAGGGGAGGCAGGCTGTGGTGTGCTGCTGGGGGGGGGCTCCTGGCCCCAAGTGGTACGAGCCCCTCAGTATAGAGCAAGGCAGCAGAGCTTGGTGCATAGGGTAGGCAAGGGCAGTGCTGTTGGCCTGCCCCCAGGAGCTGTCCCGCAGGGTTCTGGGTCAGGGCCTGAGGGCTGTGTTCCATGGCTAGGAGAAGTATGGCCTAGGGGTTAGAGCTGGGGCCTGCAGTGGGGGAGTTGCTCCATGTGGGGTGCTGTTTGTGACCAGCAGTGGGGCGGGGCGGGGCTGGGCTGGGCCCAGCATGAGGTGTTCTGGTGGGGCATGGCTATGGTGCTGCCTGCCATGAGAGTGCAAGCCATGGGGGGGCAGCAGTGCTCAGCGCCAGGCTCCCGTGAGCGCCTGGCCAGCGCAGGAAGCATGGGCGGCAGCGTATGGCTCTGCCCATCAGAGGCTGGGTTCTGCAGGTAGCCTCTCCCTGCTCCACTCCCCTGTGAATTGTTCACTGGATCGTAGCTCAGCAGAAGGGTGAGTGGTTTTTTTTTTTTTTTCCCCCACCTCAGCCAGCTCTCTGCCCCTTGCGGCCGGGTCCCCGCTGCCTGGCCGAGCCCCGGCGGGGGTCCCTGTGAAAGGGGGAGCGCAACCAAATAAGGAAGCAACAGGCCCAAACCAGACAAGCTGCTGTGTAGGCCGGTCCTGTCTGGAGCGGAGACCCACCCAGGCGAGGCTGTGGCAGAAGGGAGGCTGGAATGGGCCTTGTCTTTGCCGCTGGTATGACAGAGGCTCTGTCCTGCCAAAGCCCCTTGTCCAGCTGTGTGGACAAAGGCCTCTTGTCAGCTGCTTTTTCTAGCTGGCCCCATCTGGCTTTGCTGAGCACTTCCGCCTCTGGCTGCATCTTCCTCCCATTGTTCCCCTTCCCTGTGCTAGGGCAGGGCTGCCTTGGATCTGTGAGCTGCGTGGCTGGACGCTCGCCTGCTGCTGCTCCCAGCCCGGCAGCCAAGGGCAAAAGCCAGCGGCAGTGGCTTGATTCTGCGCAGCCCCAGGCGATGCTGGGGGGCGGGGCTGTCCTGCTGATAAGGGTGATGGGCTCACCCAGCCCAGGTGGTCCTGCGTCTGATCAGCTGGTGCCAGAGCTGTGGTGGGATCAAGCTGGGGGGGGCAATGGGAGAGGGGGGATGTTGGGATGGGGCAAGACTCCTTTGCGCTTGCAGCATGGAAGCGGGGCTGGGTCCTGTCCCTGCAGCAGCCAGTGGGCACAGGGTGGGGGAGGCCTTGTCCCCCTTGTACTGTGCTGCTCTCTCACCGCACTTCCCAGGCTGCCACAGCGCGGGGTTGTGCTTCATACTTGTTGGGGCGCCCAGCCCAGCTGTGCCACAATCTGCCAGGCCCCGCAGGCTCTCTGATGGGGACCGCTCAGGAGCTCTAGTGCGTCCAGCCCTGCTGCCCTCACGGGCCTCAGCTTTGTGGGCTGCGTGCCTCTGAAACTAGGCAGTCTGAACCATCCACATGGGGCGCTCTTGCCTGCAGCCTTTGGTTGTGGCTTTGGGCCCTGGCTCTGAATGAAAACCTACTGCGGCCTCAGTCCCTGGCTGCCAATGCGGCTGCATGCTGCTGTCCCTGCTTGGGGTGCCGGTAAGCAGCCGACTGCGGGCCCTGTGGATCTGCTGTGGGAGCTGCCACCAGCCCCGTTCTCTGGTAGGCAGGAGCTGACTGCAGCCCTGAGAGGGAGAGGCGGCTGTCACACAGTATGTGAAGGGGACAACAGGCTCAGTGTTGCTGTGAGCATGTGCAGGCTGCAGGTCTCTCCCCTGCCCTGAATACAAGGGAGTAAGCCCTGGGCTTGGGCTCTGGGCCCCCGTGGCTGCTGAACGCGGGGGGCAGACCACATGAGCCGGCCCTGTGTGTGTGTCAGCTCACTGGTTGGTCCTCCTGAAGCGAGCGATGCCATTAGGGCTGCAGCATTTCTCACTGGGGCTCTTGAACTAAAAGGGCGTCGCAAGACCGAGGCAGGGGTCATGGAGCACTGGCTGCTGGCTGGGTGCCCAGCTCTGAAGGTGGTGCTACGGCCCGCAGCAGGAAGGATGGCATGGTGCAGGGTGTGGCTGAAATATTTTCAAAGGGGATCCCAGTAAAAAGTTGGAGTCCTCCTGGATTAGCACTTAGCACAGAACAGTCCCCCACTCTAAGCTGCTCGCAGTGAATGGGGGAGGGGGGATTTAAGATGATTGTTGCATGCTGGTGAGCCACGCAATCCCTCCCCATGCTTTCGCCCTCTCCTGAGAGCAAGCTCCCTCCTATGACAAAGGGTTGCAAGCCAGCATCTAAATATATACAGCGCAGGAATGTTCAGCATCTCCGCGCAGGAAATGGCAGGGCATAACCCTGGCTTCAGATTTGCAGAGCTAGGAAATAAAACAAATGTTGGGAGGGGGATGCTGATCCACTCAAAATGGAGAGGGAGGGGGAAGAGAAGCAGCTGAATCTGTGGCTGTGGTTCTCAGCCAATTCCTAGCTATCCTGGGGGACTGGGGCTCTGAAAAGAACTTTATAGGGCAGCTTTCTGGAATCCCTCCCCCTTCTCTCCTTGTCAGCTGTGATCTCACCAGACAGCACGGAGGCTTCCAGGCTAACCCCTTGTGCAAGGGGAAATACTCAGTTGGGAACGATTGCAGCTCGGATTAGCTAGCGCACACGGGCTGCAGCAGATTGGAGTTGCTCTGCACATTAAGGTGAGACGAGGACTAGAACTCAGATACATCTGCTCCAGAAGCCTAAGCCTTGAACTGAGGGTAGGTCTAGATACATCCCTCTCTCGAAAAAGGGATGTAAATTAGCCATATCAAAAGTGCAAATGAAGCAGGGATTTAAATATCCCATGCTTCATTTGCATAATGGTGGCTGCCGCTTTTCTCTGAAAGGAGGCTTTTTGGGGGGGGGGGGGGGGGAAGGCAGTTTAGAGAAGGCATTTTCTACAGAAATGCCCCGTTTCGAAAGATCCTGTATAGTATCGTACAGGATCTTTCAAAATGGGGCACTTCTGTTGAAAATGCCCTGTCTAAACTGCCGGGTTTTTTTTTTGTTTTTTTTTGTTTTTTTTGAAAGCCTCGTTTCAGGAAAAAAGCGGTGGCTGCTATTATGCAAATGAAGTGTGGGATATTTAAATCCTGCTTCACTTGCACTTTTGCTATGGCTAATTTACATCCCTTTTTCAAGAGGGATGTAAATCTAGACCTACCCTGAAGGAGAATCTCACCTAGGCCCTGTACTGCTAATTCCTATGATACTGTTCAGGAGTTTGGATTCCATCCACTAGAAAGCAATGGTGTGTACATGTATCCAGACACACCCTCTAACCATCTTATGGCATACTCCCCTAGACAACTCACAAAGGAGTAGCGGGGTCCCTAGGAGATCTGATCCTCTCCCCCCTGACTTCAGTGTATGTAATCTGGAGCTCCCAAGAAGCCAGATCCCACTCCTGCCACCAATTGAAAGAATTCATGGCCACCTCATGGTATGTTTCCCTTTAACCCTGAATGCAGTTGACTGAGTGGTTCTTTTTCCTCCAGCTGGAACATGAGCTCTGTCTGTGCCATCAGCTGTGGACCCTCGAGCCCCATTGGCTGGGATGGTTCTGGTGTCCTTTTCTCTGGCAGAATGAGAATAAAATGTCATTGGAGTCCCTCTGTGGCCCAATTCGGCCTGCGAGCCGTGCTGTGAATGGGGACATGAGTATGAAGCCTGGCGCTGAGCGACTGAAAGGAACTAAGGAAACGAAATGTTACAAACGTGATTATGCTGGAGCAGGAAGCGTGAGATGTGAACTCCATCAGCTGCTCCATGTGTGGCAGGAGCTGCCCTGGCGAGGGGAGGCCCCGGGGCTCTGCTCACTCCTTGCATGTTCCTCATGTCTGTCCAGGTAGCTCTGGCTCCCGAGAAACAGTGTTCACTTTGTTCCTGATCCCAGAGGCTTCCTCAAGCTTTGGTCCAAGTTCTGTGGGGGCCGTAGCAGAAGGGGGAGCAGCCAAAGAGGCTCACGCTGTCAGGTTTCCAGATGGAAAGAAAGACTGTAAATGTTTTTCCATTCCTGACCATCTGGTTTTCGTTATTTCTACCCCTGGCTCCATGTCCTCCCTAGCCCAATGCACACATCTCTTGAGCCAGGGTAGGGTGGAGCTTCAGAGCTGGGTCCAGGCTGAGTTTGGTTTGGTTTTGGAGAGACCAGCCCCCCGTGGCAGCAAAGTCCAGCTCACTAGTTGTAACCACTGAGGGGTCCATTCCAGTTCTGGAGCAGCCCACGACTGGCCCATCGTGCTGGTTTCACCCCTTCCACTCTTGTCCAGCCTTGGCTTTTCCATGCTGAGTGGCAGAGAGGCGCTCTGTGAGCCCTGACTCCACCTTGGCTGCGGCTCCCCCGTCAGCGCCCCAGGCTGTCTGCCTGAATCACACCTGGCTCTAGCAGGGCCACCACTGCCAAACGAGGGCTCTCAAGTGCCATCTGTGCCTGTGCCGCTCACGAAGGAGCCTCTTGTGCTAGAGGACGAGTCCGAGCGCCTCCGTTTCCCCACTGCATGGGCTAGCGAGCAGAAGCAGGTGGGGGGAGCCAGCTGTGGGGGTCACGGCCTCCTGTGGCTCATTGCGAGGGAATACGGAGCAGTGATCAGCTCTGCTCCCTGAGAGAACTGGGGGGGGGGGGGGTCATCAAAATTCAGCCACACAGCTATACCCCTCTGTTGAGCAGCCATGGGGACTGAATGGGTCCCTCCAAGGTCCTTTCCTGCCCCCGTTCCAGCCCCCAGGGCTAGCCGCCTCTTGCCGATCGCTGCTACAAGGGTAACGCCGCAGTCACAATCTGGGTACAATCCAGACCAACGAGAGGGCAGCCACTGCAACCAAATAATGGGAAAACTCGCAGCAAAAAGACTCAAACCAAGAAAACGCAGTCTGGGTTCAAGGCAGATTTTGCTCTTTTGCGGCCGTGGCTGACTTCCTCTCGGTTAGTCAGGGCCTTCCACAGCAGCACAAGGGGCTGGTTCCCCTTCTTCCTTGGTGAAAGATCTTTGCCTAAGCAGGTTTCTCACCTATGTTCAGTTCCCAGGGACCCCTTAACTGGAGGACCCATCCTCCTCCCCTCACAAGCATGCTGACCACTTATGATTGGCTTCTCCTCTCCTTCCAAACTCGGGTTTCTCCCTAGACGCAGGATGACCTTACTCTGTTCTTCCTCTCCCGAGAGCGCCCCTGCTAATTTGTGCATGAGTGAGCCATGGCCTCTGCCCCACGACCAGCCAGCCACCCACAAACATATGCTCCGTTGTCTAAGGCAGGCTGGGTTGACACATTGCTTACCAAATACGTTTTAGGAATGATCGAGTGGGGGAAGGAGCGTCAGCCACCTGTAGGGTTCTGCGTCCCGCCCAGCAAATGCACATGAACCCTTCTGGTATTCTGCGGCTGCCCCCAAGTATCTGGCCAGTCTCACCTCTGAGGAGCGAGCAGAGAAATCTTCAGGTAGTGTAGCCCTGGCAAGGTTGTCCCCCTGGCGCTGCCTCTCCATCCCTGCTGGGAGGCACCAGAGAAAGCTCCGCCTTGTTTCTCTGCCCCAAAAGCAATGACCTGGATGCTGCGTAATGAAAGGGCAGGAGCATTTGTGGGGCCACGCTCTATGCCGCATGCGACTCTTGTGATCCCTTGGCCAGGAAGCAGAAGTGTGTGCTGGATGCCCCGTACTGCCCAAGGCACATGAGCATGGGGCCAGGAGGCATGTGCTTGTGAATGGTTTATGCCCACGTGTGGCGTGTGACCGTGCATGTGACCGGACTCTAGTTCTCACAGAGAGAGAGAGAGAGAGAGAGAGAGAGAGAGGTGCCGCATGAGAAATACGACGGGATTTATGAACCCATCAACAGGCCTCCTACCAACCCTGTTCCCGCAGTATCAGTCTGCGCTCAACCTCACAACCCCAGGTGAGCACGGGCCAGGCTCCTATCCCTGTTGCACAGTGGGCCCCTGAGGCTGAGAGGCCGAGCGACTTCCCAGCATCACATTCCTCTGGGAAGTGGCCTTTCCCCAGAAGAGCTTGTGCCCTAATAAATCTGTTCCTCTCCAAGGTGCCACAGGACTTCTCTTTGTCTTCGCAGACAGACTCACATGGTTGCCCTCCGCAACAAGGTCACGTGGCGCCTCCGCTTCTCGGTCAGTGGCTGAGCAGGGAATTGAATGAGGGCATTCTCTAACCACTAGGCAGTCCTTCCTCTCCAGAGGCACATGCATGTGTTTCCGAATCAGGGGTGGGTGTGCTTGAGGAAACAGACGGCGCATGTTTGTGAACCTCTGTGTGTGCGTGTGTGTGCGTGCGGGATGCACACGTGTGTGCATGCACAGAGCTGTGACCATGTCAGCGACAACTGTGTTTTTGTGAGGGGGGGGGGGGCGGGGATGCCAGTGTGGGTAAAGATGTGCATGCGCCTTGTTAATGTTTATGACCAGGGCTGCGGGTGGGGGGGCGGCTATTTATAAGGGGCTGGGACTTCCAGCTACCTGGCAGCAGCTGCAGCCCTCAGCAGTGCGGGCCGGACTGTCGAGCTCCCAGCCACTCTCCTCCCGCCTGAGGGTCCACCCCTTCTGGGGGGCCCAGAGCCACCTCCCCTCCCCTTGCCCAGGGGCCCGGCCATTCTGTGGGCAGCCCTGCTTCTGACACACTCATCCTGGTATGAACAGGTTACAAGGGACACCCTCTGAGTAAACCCACCTCCCAGCCAGCCGCTTGTGGCTGCCACCACACGGCTCCTTCCTTGTCATGCCCCTTGAGCCCAAATGCATCCCTGCAGAGGTTGCCGGGAATCCCAGGAGACTGCTCAGTGCTTCCTTTCTGGCCCAGCCACCTAAAGCAGGGCTCTCAACCTTCCTGGCGCCTCTGGCAACCAAAATTACTGCACAACCCCAGGAAGGGGGACGGAAGCCTGAGCCACGCTGCCCCCAGTGTGGGGGTGCGAGGCCCAAGCCCCACAGCCCAGGGCAGGGGGAGCCCAAACCGAGCCTTGCGTGGTGGGGGCAAAGCCTACAGGCTTCAGCCACAGGTGGGAGGCCTGTAACCTGAGCCTTCAGCTTCAGCAAGTCTAACACCAGCTCTGGCGAGCCCAGAGAAACAGGGTCCTGAGCCACAGCTTGAGAACTGGCCATGGGGTAATGGCTGTGACGAAGGCCCAGGCGATGCTCAGCCACAGAGCCCGCGCGCAGGAAAACCACTTCCTTTCTCAGTGCAAACTGCGGTTACCAATTAGGGAACCCGCGGACGGACCAAGGGTTTTCGTATCAAGGCGGTCAGTTCCCCTCGCATCACGGCTTGGAGCCAGGCATGAGCTTGGACAGGCTCCTCCAGGGCAGGGCTGTTGCTATTTATAAGGCTGCTGGCTGCTTCCGCCCATTGTTCCAGAAGAAGGCAGCTCCCAGGAGTCATGCTGGGGCTGGAGGGCAGGAATCAGTCAAAACAGCAAGTGGAATTTTAATGACAATTTTCCATCCAGTCATTTTTCCTTTGCTCTCCATGGGAGACCTACACACAATAATGACATGGTAAGAATGAACAATAAATACCATAAACTGCCAGTACTCACCACTTTCCTGTACTCGAAACGGTCCAGCTGTGCATCATTGGGCCTATATTGACAATTGCTAAGGGAGATTCCCCATCTGTGTGAAAGGCTTGCAGAGCATACGTTTCTGAGTTCTGTTCTTGCCTTCAGCGCCGGCTTGAGACAATCTTGATGAAGGAATGAAACAGGGAGCCAAGCGCATAGCTGGGGTTTGTTCCTCTTCCGAACAATCCCCACTTTTCTCTGGTCCAAAAACTCATCTGCTTTCTTGGCAAGCCATGACCTCAGCAGAGCCCAGGGGCCGAGCTGTGCTCATTCTTGCCACCCGTCTCTTCTCGCATGTGCTGTGGTAGGACTTTCTGCCAATCCAGTGGTGCAGACGCTAAGCTGGGAGTCAGGACCCGCAGTTCCCACCAGTGCCACTGCCTGTGCTGCCTCGCTAAGGCACTTGCCTGCTCTGTGCCTTGGTTTCCCTGTTTGTCCAATGGGGTTTATGGTACGTGGCCTCCTTCGCCAAGCGCTTGGAAACGAGGCTCACTGTAGCAAGGCTGCTGCCCCCTCCACCCATGGCTCAGAAGGGGCCTTGCAGGAGCGGTCAGTCCACCAGCAGGCAACCCACCTGCAGACAGCCCGTAAGGGCTGACCCACAAGAGCCACCAGCCAGGGAGAGGACGAGGTGGGTGGGTAAAATTAAGGCTGGGGTGCCCTGTGCCACTGCATGTTCTGCGTTCGCTTAGGACGGCCCTGCCGCCCCCCCACCCCGGCTGTACTGCTAATCCACTGGCCTTCCCCCCCCCCCCCAGTGGCCCCTCCATGGCCCTGCTGCCCACCCCCTGGCTGTACTGTTAATCACCTATTTTTGCCCCCCCCTCCCGGCTGTACTGCTAATCCCCTAGCCTTGCCACCCCCCCCAGCTATACTGCTAATCCCCTGGCCTTGTCATCCCCCCCCATGGCTCCCCCACAGTCCTGCCGGCCCCCCTGGCTGTACTGCTAACCCCCTGGCTCCGCCACCCGCCCCACAGCCCTGCTGCCCACCCCCCTGGCTGTACTGCTAATCCCCTGTTTTTGCCGCCCCCGGGCTGTACTGCTAATCCCCTAGCCTTGCCACCCCCCAGCTATACTGCTAATCCCCTGGCCTTGCTGGCTCCCCCACAGTCCTGCCGGCCCCCCTGGCTGTACTGCTAACCCCCTGGCCCCGCCGCCCGCCCCACGGCCCTGCTGCCCACCCCCCTGGCTGTACTGCTAACCCCCTGGCCCCGCCGCCCACCGCACGGTCCTGCCGGCCCCCTGGCTGTACTGCTAACCCCCTGGCCCCGCCGCCCGCCCCACGGCCCTGCCGGCCCCCTGGCTGTACTGCTAACCCCCTGGCTCCGCCGCCCGCCCCACGGCCCTGCTGCCCACCCCCCTGGCTGTACTGCTAACCCCCTGGCCCCGCCGCCCACCGCACGGTCCTGCCGGCCCCCTGGCTGTACTGCTAACCCCCTGGCCCTGCCGCCCACCCCACGGCCCTGCCGGCCCCCTGGCTGTACTGCTAACCCCCTGGCTCCGCCCCACGGCCCTGCTGCCCACCCCCCTGGCTGTACTGCTAATCCCCTGTTTTTGCCGCCCCCAGGCTGTACTGCTAATCCCCTAGCCTTGCCACCCCCCAGCTATACTGCTAATCCCCTGGCCTTGCTGGCTCCCCCACAGTCCTGCCGGCCCCCCTGGCTGTACTGCTAACCCCCTGGCTCCGCCGCCCGCCCCACGGCCCTGCCGCCCACCCCCCTGGCTGTACTGCTAACCCCCTGGCCCCGCCGCCCACTCTCCTGCCCTGCCGCCCACCCCCCTGGCTGTACTGCTAACCCCCTGGCCCGCCCCACAGCCCTGCCGCCCACCCCCCTGGCTGTACTGCTAACCCCCTGGCCCCGCCGCCCACCGCACGGCCCTGCCGCCCACCCCCCTGGCTGTACTGCTAATCCCCTGGCCCCGCCGCCCACCGCACGGCCCTGCCGCCCACCCCCCTGGCTGTACTGCTAACCCCCTGGCCCCGCCGCCCGCCCCACGGCCCTGCCGCCCACCCCCCTGGCTGTACTGCTAACCCCCTGGCCCCGCCGCCCGCCCCACGGCCCTTCCGCCCACCCCCCCGGCTGTACTGCTAACCCCCTGGCCCCGCCGCCCGCCCCACGGCCCTGCCACCCACCCCCCTGGCTGTACTGCTAACCCCCTGGCCCCGCCGCCCACCGCACGGTCCTGCCCCTCTGCACGCTGCCCCGGCCAGGAGGGGTATTCCACTTAAGCCTTTCACAATCTCCCCTCTCAGTGCCGGTTGCTCCCCAAGCCCAGCACGTCCCTGGCGCAGGGCCCGTGGCCTAGCGGCAGGAGGCAGCCCGGGGGCGGGGGCCAGGCTGGCGGCAGCCGGAGCCCCAGGCAGCACACGGACGCCGGGCCGCAGCCAGGGGACCGCACTCGACGCCTCCCCACATCCCTTCCAGTCCTAGCAGTCTATGAGTCTATGGATATTTAAGGAGGGCGGCGTATGAATATTCATGAGAGGGCGTGGTTGCCAGCCCCAGAAGCAGCCCCTCCCCCCACAGGGCTATTCCTGAGGTGAGGGCAGGGTCCACGCACAACATAAATATTCATGAGCGAGAGGGGCCGCCCACGCCACGCAACTGAGGCGATGCTTGTCATTGGCCACACCTGCCGTATGAATAGTCACGAGGGGAGGAGCTCCCCAGACAGCCGTTGCGAGGCGCAAGCGTTGAGAGGTCGGGAGAGATTGACGCAGGCGCAGTGCCGCACAGTCCAACGGACAGCTGGAGGAAGGGGAGTGCGCAGGCGCAGTGGGAGGATGCAGGCGCGGGCCGGTTAAGGCGTATCCAGCGCTTGCGCAGTGAGATTTTGGGCCGGGCAGACTGGGTGAGGTCACCCGTCCCGCCGTCCCACGCAGGCGCTCTGACTCTCCCAGTCGCGAGGGGAGGGGGCGGGGCTGTCTGCCCGCCAGCCGCGCGGAGGAGGGGTGGGGCCTGGCCTGCGCGCAGGCGCCGCGAGCGCTGGCCCCTCCCCCGGGGCGGGCGCGCGGCGCCTCCCCCTCCCCCCCCCCAGGCGGCGAGCGGTGGGTCGGTCGGTCGGTTGGCGGCAGCGCGCGAGGACATGGTGGATTATCACGCGGCCGGACAGCCCTACTCCTACGGCGGCAACGGGCCCGGCGACTACATGGCGCAGGAGGATGACTGGGACCGCGACCTGCTGCTCGACCCCGCCTGGGAGAAGCAGCAGCGCAAGGTGGGGGGGGAGGGGTACCGGGCCGGGGGGGGCGGGGGACGCGCTGGGGGGGGAGGGGTACCGGGCCGGGGGGGGGCGGGGGACGCGCTGGGGGGGAGGGGTACCGGGCCGGGGGGGGGAGGGGTACCGGGCCGGGGGGGGGGCGGGGGACGCGCTGGGGGGGGCGGGGTACCGGGCCGGGGGGGGGGCGGGGGACGCGCTGGGGGGGGAGGGGTACCGGGCCGGGGGGGGGCGGGGTACCGGGCCGGGGGGGGCGGGGGACGCGCCGGGGGGGGAGGGGTACCGGGCCGGGGGGGGCGGGGGACGCGCCGGGGGGGGAGGGGTACCGGGCCGGGGGGGCGGGGGACGCGCCGGGGGGGGAGGGGTACCGGGCCGGGGGGGGGCGGGGGACGCGCCGGGGGGGGAGGGGTACCGGGCCGGGGGGGGGCGGGGGACGCGCCGGGGGGGGAGGGGTACCGGGCCGGGGGGGGCGGGGTACCGGGCCGGGGGGGGCGGGGGACGCGCCGGGGGGGGAGGGGTACCGGGCCGGGGGGGGCGGGGGACGCGCCGGGGGGGGAGGGGTACCGGGCCGGGGGGGGGCGGGGGACGCGCTGGGGGGGAGGGGTACCGGGCCGGGGGGGGCGGGGGACGCGCTGGGGGGGGAGGGGTACCGGGCCGGGGGGGGCGGGGGACGCGCCGGGGGGGGGAAGGGGTACCGGGCCGGGGGGGGCGGGGGACGCGCCGGGGGGGGGAAGGGGTACCGGGCCGGGGGGGCGGGGGACGCGCCGGGGGGGGGAGGGGTACCGGGCCGGGGGGGGCGGGGGACGCGCTGGGGGGGGAGGGGTACCGGGCCGGGGGGGGCGGGGGACGCGCTGGGGGGGGAGGGGTACCGGGCCGGGGGGGGGCGGGGGACGCGCTGGGGGGGAGGGGTACCGGGCCAGGGGGGGCGGGGGACGCGCTGGGGGGGGAAGGGGTACCGGGCCGGGGGGGCGGGGGACGCGCTGGGGGGGGAAGGGGTACCGCGCTGGGGGGGCGGGGGACGCGCTGGGGGGGGAGGGGTACCGCGCTGGGGGGGCGGGGGACGCGCCGGGGGGGGAGGGGTACCGGGCCGGGGGGGCGGGGGACGCGCTGGGGGGGGAGGGGTACCGGGGTGGGGAGAGGGGTGACAGGGTTTGGCAAGGGGGGGTCTGGGGTTGGGGGAGCTGAAGAAGGCGCCTGGAGGGCTGGGGAGGGGGCCCTTGGGCTTAGGGCTGAGGGGGGCAGTGGTTCTGGGCAAGCTGAGGGGGGAGGGGAACCTTGGTGGAGGGCGGGGCTTGAAGGGGGCTGAGGGGAGAGGAGGACTGGGGGCTACCTTGGAATTAAGGAAGCTTTAGGCTTGATGGGGGAGGCTTGGCTTGGAGGGAAATGGGACTGGGGCCTTTGCAAGGCCAGGGGAGTGTCTCTGTGTGGGGTGACACACTAAGGAGGCTCTGAAGTCTGTGGGTCTGAGGGGCAGTAGTGGAAAGGGAGTGGCTGTAGACCTGGGATAAAGGGAAGGCTTGGGGCGGGGGCGGGTTAGGGAGAGGTTCGGGGAGCTGGGTGTGTCTCTAGGGTGTGAGGGTTGAGACTCAGTCTAGGAGATGCATCAGTGCAAAGGGAGGGGTGGCTGCTCCATGATGAGTTAGCTGCTTACAAGTTTGGTTGGGTCCTTACTGGAGAGTCTCCAAGAGGAGATTGGGGAACTTCTATTGGACCCTGTCCAGGGAGGTCTCAGGCAGGTGGCGAGAGAACCTGGGCTTGGGGGTGTTTGTTTCTGTCTTTGGAGGGCTGTGACCTGGGAGAGAGACAACAGTGTTGATTAAGAGGGAGACTGAGGCAAGGGGGGAGGGGTAGAAAAGAGGGCTCTCCAGTGGATGAGGACTTGCTGTTGGCTCTAATCTGGAGAAACATCAGCTCAGGGTGGGGTGGAGCATAGAGGTGTAAATGGGAAATGGGCTTTGTTCCTGGTGGGGCAGAATAAAATGGAGAGCATGTGTGCTTGTGGGAAAGGGTGGAAGGGGGTGGGGTTGGCCAGGTTGTCATAGGTGTTGGTTGCATGAGGAAGCAGGAGTCATGGGGATTGGGTGGGGCAGGTTGAAATGTATCTGATGGTGGGTGGAGAGAACAAATTCCTAGTTACTGCTTTGAGGTGTTCCCCTTTGAGTAATTTGCCATGGGTGGGGAATGCTGGGGGGTTCTGGAAGGGAAGTGCCTGTTTCCCACACCTGTCTTTGGGGAAATGCTTCCTCATTACAGAGCTCTCTCTGCAGAGCCACCAGGAGCTACTGACCTGTTGGAGACAGTGGTTCTGTTTACAGAAACTCTGTTTAGAGCATCTCTGCTTCATAGGGTGGCCCATTTGAAACGCTCTTCTCCACTGGCTGAGTTTCTTGTCTGGTCAGCTGAGAGAGCTAGTAGTGTGACCATGGAGGTGAAAAGCTCCAGTCTATATGCTTTCCTTGTATGTCTAAATATGTCAGAATTGAGGGGTCCCTCAACCAAGGTCTTGCCTGCTGCATCAGCTGTCAACATATAAAAAATGCACCTACTGTGGTCTCTGCACTGTAGTTGTTTTTGTATGTGCAGCTAGACATTCATTAATAGGCATATGGTCAACTGATAGCCATAAAAATACTGAGGCTCAGTTACCTTGCCTCTTACCACTCCTGAGGGCAGCTGTGTGCCTTCTAGCAATAACTAGTGTGGTTCTGTGAATCCTGCTGGTTTGCAGGAATCCTTCGTAATTTCTGTGGCCTGTGATTTGGTTGGACAAAATTTGCTGTGATGACATCAACATTCTCTTTGGTTTGTTCAGTATTAAAGGTATATTTAATTGTCAGATTCACATATGGCTGAGCTCTGTGCTTTGGGCACTTTTTTGTGCTTGATGCCTCTAAAACTATGCCCACATTTTAATGTGACACATGCAGTTCATGCATCTTTCTCCTTCCTTGGGGTGAGAGGATAGATTTGAATGAGAACCCATTTTACAAAACTATACCCTTAAATTTAGTAGTTCCTGTCTTGAAATGCACTGTGAATTCAGTCAACTGTAGCCAGAAATTGTTAGGACTGCAGCAGTATTAACAGTTGAATTCTTACATAAATCCGATCTTCCTCCCCCAGCCTCATCTGATTTTCTATTGGGAGTTTCACAGAGCTGGGCAGGGCACATATTTTTTCCTACTCTTTCAAGTCGTAGAGGACTGTTGGTAACTACAAAATCCTATCAGCACAGCAGGGCAACACCTTGCTAGCAAGACTCAATTGATTGTGAAGAGTAGTGCCATTTTCTCTGCCTGTTTTTCCAGGATCCTGGAAATGTAGTAATAGCAGGAGTGCTCTGACCTATAGTTGTTTTTGCATTTATGCTGGTTAATAATTTGAAGATCATTTGCGTTTCAGATCTGTTTCTTTAGGCAGGCAGTGGAGAATTCAAGGTGGCCATCTGCTATTTCGTTTAATTATCGTAATTGCATGCTGTTTAAGACAGAGCTAAGAATATCAGTGGAATTCAAGGAGGTGGAGGAATTTTTAGACTTCATGCTGGCAAGAGAAGAAACTTTCAAAGGGAGTATTTTGTTCTAAATGTAACAAGTATGTGTTTGTCAAAACTATGTAACAAGTCCGTGCTGTCAAGCTTTCCCTGAGTTTAGGCTGAAATCAACCCAAAGATATTTTTAAAATAGCCAGTACAGTAGGCTGTTTCAACAGTATGTAAAAGCCAAGTCCTATTAGTAATGATGTTACCATATTTTTGGGGACAGCTGTAGAGTAGAGGTTGTGCACATGGCTTTCTTTTCAATCATGCTGATGCATTACTATTAAGAAAAATCTGAAGGGTAGCCATGTTAGTCTGCAACTTTAAAGGCAATGAGTAGTCCTGTGGAATCTTCGAGACTAACAAATATATCATGAGCTTTTTGTGGGTAAAACCCACTTCTCCAACTCATCTGATGAAGTGGCTTTTACCCACAAAAGCTCATAATATAATTTGTTAGTCTCTAAGGTGCCACAGGACTGCTTCTCTATTAAGAAAAGGTTCTGCCCCCTTTCAAGCACTGAATGATGGTTTAATTTCACTCAAATTAAGGTTTTTAAGTAATTTGTTGCTGTGGCATGGCATCTTAGGTGCTGTTCTGCTAGGAGAATGCTATTAATGCTGACTAATTCAGAATGTGTTTATTTTCATGATGTAGAACAGTGGTCCCAACCATAGATCCGGATCTGTGTGGTGATCCTGCCTGGTTTGGCTGGGAGGCTATCAATGTCCGCACTTCTGCTGCCCCTCACCCACTGCCTTGCTGCTCCTGCTCAGAGCTGCTCCCTGGGAGCCTCCTGCTTGTTGTGCAGAGTGGGGGAGATGGGGGTGTTGATGTCAGTCTGTCCCCCTCCCCTGTACCCCATCTTCACAGAGTGAGAAGGGTGGGCCCTCAGGGCATTTGGGTTTGAGTTAGATCCTGGACTGACTTAAATTCAGAAAGTGATCTTGTGCTTAAAAAGGTTGGAGACCACTGAAGTAGAAACAAGTGAAGCCTGTCCCGTATTCTCTCCCCGATCTATTTGTCCTTCACTCTTCACTGAAAATATTTTACTATTATATAGAAATGTAAATTTAAATTAACTATGTAAATGAGAGAATTTCTATAGGTTACATGGTTAACCACAGGTCCAGGGGAGTTGTCGCAGCTCCTTGCCCCACGGGTCTCCCAGGGCTTAGGCTGCTGGGGCCATGACTGCTGGTGGCCCCTGCAGTCCTATGAAGAATTTAAGTGTCAGCTTATCAGTTAACCCGTTAAACTTTTACATCCCTGTTATATTATGAAACAAACGGTCACCTTTTGAAATAGGGCTACAGCTCTGCAAACAACTGGATATATTTTAAATATATAAGTTCTTCTAAGAATTGTATGATAAGAAAACTTGACCCTTCAAGGCATTGTTTATAGTGGGCTTTGAACCACCATTCTAGCCAAACTGGCTTCAAATGTGCAGTGACTGATGTGGGTAGGACCAGAGTCTCAAACCGTCATGTTTCTAGTAAAACATTTTTTTAAAAGTTATCTTAGGATAAATCTACCCGAGAAGGTTCTGTTTTTAATTCTGCTTGCAGAGTTAAACTGGCAAAATCCTCCTAATGTAGATGTACTCACATAGCAGTGATACCCAGACTGAGGCTCATGAGCCGTGGCTCTTCAGTATATTTTCTGCTGCGCTTGCAGCACATATTAAAACTGTAATTTAATTAACCAGTTTAAGTTGTTAATCTATTACTGTTGCTAACCAAGTGTAGTTAAAATAATACTTAGTCATTTTGCTTTGAGAATAAAATATAATCTAAATATTTTTTGTCATGCTGTTTAAATATGAATGTAAAGTACTGTAGTAAATGAAGCAGTGAATTCATGCTATTGTCTTTTGAGTAGTGTTGATCACTAATTTGGCTCCTGAAACTGAGGGAACCAATATAAGCCATACCAGTGTAAGCAGTCTTTTACCTGTATATCTGTGTGTAGTAGGGCTTGTAAATTCAACTTTACTATTCTTCAGGCCTTTGATGCAGCCACAGTGTCTATGCAGCTTAGAACATGTTTGGAACAGTGTTTAAGCCAGATCCTGCCTTTGTTTTCAAATGAGGTTAAAAGCAAAGTGTAGCCAAGGCCTTGGTTGGGGAACCAGAGTGCAACTTGACCAAGCAGGGTGAATGTTCTAACAGGATAGAGCCTTGATCGGGTCATGACACAGTTTGTCCCTGTTCATTTAGGCAAGATCGGGGCAGCAGTAGCTTGTTTTAGGTACTAAAAGAGGAGAAGTCGTGGAACTGAGTCACTTGGCCTTAAAGGTGACTGCTGCTTTTTTAAAATGTCCTTTTGGTAATATATACATTAGATGTTTAATTCAGTTAGGACTAGGACCATGTTAAGACTGTCCTAAAACTACTGAGGAAAGTCAAAGCACAATTTATACCAGTGGCTCTCAACCTTTCTAGACAACTTTCTCTTTCAGGAATCTGATTTTTCTTGGGTATCCCCACCAAGTTTCACCTCACTTAAAAACGACTTGCCTACAATATCAGATGTAAAAATACAATTGTCAGCACACTATTACTGAAATTGCTTGCTTTTTCATTATTTTATAATTATAAAATCAATTGGAATATAAATATTGTACTTGCATTTGCAGTATAAACAAGTCATTGCTTGAAATTAATATTTACTGACTTCTAGTGCTTTTTATGTAGCCGTTATAACACTACACAAGTATCTAGATGAGTTGATATACCCCATGGAAGACCTCTGCATACTAGGGATGTAATAGCATAGTCAATTAACCGATAAGCAAAAGCTTATAGGTTAATGCTATAGACTACACACATTTCCCCTCCACCCCCTTTCCAGTACATTTTTTTTAGCAGGTTGGCCAGCAGCCTAGCTCGGTCCTAGCTTGTGTCAGGTCCAGGACCTACCCCTGCTTCGGCTCTGCATTTCAAGTGTATTAAGAGCCAGGCAGGCAGCCCAGCTCAGTTCTGGTGTCAGAGGCAGCAGTGTGGGGCAACAGGCAGACAGTCCGAGAAGGGAGCTGGTTTTTAAACTGGCTCCCCTTGCGGATCAGCTCCCACCTGGCATTGATACAGAGGCAGCAGCGCAGAGTCATGGGGCTCCTCACTGGCTGCTGGGCCTACCCCTGGGGACTATAGACTAGTCGAGTAACCGATAAGAATTCATGAGGATACTCGACTATTCAATTAACCGATATTTAACATCCCTACTGTGTACCTACCCCCAGTTGAGAACAAGTATCTAGACTTTTATAAGCCCAAGAAATGGGGAAGGGAGTTTGACATTTCATAGTTTAGTGAACATTGCGATCTTGATACTTGAACAGTTGTTTCATTTTCACTCCTTTTAGGGATGAAAATGCTGGTGGGTAGCATTGCATGCTATTTTGGCTGTTGGTTGACTTCTGAAAGTTTAGTGTATTGCCTAAAGTGTCTAATCCTTCCCCCTTCAAATATCTCATCTCATTTTGCCAGATTTCAATGAGAGTTGCTGCAAGCTTCACTCTGAGGAGGTAGTGAAATGTAGCTGGTGCTTCCTTTTTATAAAGATAGCTTACATATCTAAAATAGCTGGAATATTTATGTTTAGACAGTTGCAAACAAGTGTTAGCTCAGTTCTCAAATACTAGTTTTCCTGGCAGTTAGGGAAGGACAGAGAATAGTGGAGAAAAACTAGATTTGCCTTTCTTTTGAGCTTGTGGTTGGAGACCTAGTGTCACCTTTGATTAAAATGAGGTGGAAGAAGTTTTGTGGCTTACCTTTGGATATACCATGTGATCTGTCTCACTAGAGCTGTTTGGTGGTAATACAGGACCAGAATATTAAAGTTGAAATGAAATAGATTAATATGAAGTGTGTGGCTTTATGGGGATTGGCTGCATCCTAGGGATAAGGAGCAGTGCAAATCAAGGGTGAGATGAATTGGAAGAAATTAGGGGATGGTGTCAGGACCAAATATAAAGGGCCTGACTGCAGCAGTTCTGAGTTGTGTACAGGCAGATCTCTCTGTGGAAAAACTTAAATAGCATCTGCAAAAAAACTTAACTCACTAACTCTTCTATACCTGATCAGGGATTTTTCCACAATTTTTTCATTGTCCTCTGTTAACTAGTTTAAAAGCTAAAAACCATATACTGACTTCTCATTCATGTGAAAATATGTAGCGGGTGACCAAATTCAGGAGTGGTAAGTGAAACATTTGACCTATTAATGTGAACTGATTGAAAATCAGTTGCTTATTTTTGTAGATGGTACTGAACCATGTATCTGTGAAGGTTTGAAGAATGTATGTATAACAGGCATGACTGGATTGGTGCCAAGCTTTTTTAGCTCCATCTCTTCCATGCTCTGTCCTGCTTGCAGCAGTTTATAGATGTGGTAAATATATAAATGCCTCAATGCTGTCTAAATGCTTTATTATAATCATAATGAAACTGTTTAATCTTAATGTTGGAGTCAAGATGGGTGAGGTAATATTTTAAATTGGCGTTTACATAGAGCTCTCCTTCAGGGCTTGCTTCAGGTGACTTAGAAGAGCTCTGTGAAAGCTTGTCTCTTTCCAACAGAAGTTGGTCAGGTAAAAGATGTTGCCTCATCTTGTCTCTAATATTCAGGGACCAACATAGTTACAATAGCACTGCATAGTCTTAATGTTAGTGTGTGCCTGGGCCGTGCTTGTTTCAGCCACATAATGCGACTTGCCAAGATCCACAAAGGGAACCTGTCTAGCTGATCTTCACCAGAGGTAGTCAGGTTTGCTCAGTTAAAGAAATGCTGAATGTTCTTCCAGGTTATGTTTAAATTGGCATACTAGTAGAAATACAAAGTTCACTGATTTTAAAGTGGAAGCAGCAGTTTCAAATTCCAGTCTGTTCAAAGGCTAATAGGTTTTTTTTTTTTTATAATCCATTCAACCTCCAAAAATAGCTCCTGCATCTTTCTCAAAGAAATTTTTTCTGTATGTAACTGCATCCACACAGAATAAGTCTTTTCACTGGTGATTTACAGCAAGACAATGACACACAACTTAGCATCTGACCCATTGAAATAGTTTTGCTGTGTGCCCTTTTAGGTTTTTTCTTGCAGCACAATGTTTGGAAGAACCAACTCTGCAAAGAAGTGGAGAAATTAGCCCAGCTAAATGTTATGCAGCAGTACACTTTCAAAGTGCTATATAAAAACTGGAGGCAATTTGGTCTAGTAGATTAAGCTCAGGACTAGGAGCTAAGAATGGATTCTGCCACTGGCTCTCTGTGTGGCCTTGACCATCAAATTAATCCTTTCTCAGATTACCTGTCCTTAAAAAGTTAATAATATTACACTTGTATGGGTGCCTGCAGCGCACCTGCATAATGTGAATTAGAACTGTTCAGCGTTTAAACTTCTCAGTGAGGTTTAAATAGCAGGCCAGAACACCACACATCAGAAACTCACTTTCATTTTATTACCTTTTTTCTCAAGCTCATGTG
This sequence comes from Pelochelys cantorii, assembly GCA_032595735.1. Taxonomy (NCBI): domain Eukaryota; kingdom Metazoa; phylum Chordata; order Testudines; family Trionychidae; genus Pelochelys; species Pelochelys cantorii. Next base: position 681,965 of record CM064358.1, on the reverse strand, counting down.
CTTCTCTGTATTCTTGGGTAGCCCCTTTTAGCTACTGGCTCACACTTTTTTGAAGAGAGCTACAGAAGCATGAAGTAGAAACACACTTTACTCTGAGGATGCTTTCTGCTGTTGTTGGTTCATTGGTCATGTTTGTTCAACTATCTTGCATTGTCAGTCCTTACGCTTTGAGTTAGTTTACTTTATGCCATTTCTACACCTGTAGTTAGTAGTGGGCATACTAGTTCAAATTAGTCTGGAATAGTCTGAGGGTGAAGTGCTTCAATCATCTATTTAAATTGCTTACTCTGTGCATTGGTGACTTTTAGTGTCAAAGAAGGTTGCAACTTTCAAAGTTGAAAACTTTTCATTGCAATTTTATGGCATAATCTCCGTCACTGGAGATATTTAAGAGCAGGTTAGACAGACATCTATCAGGGATGATATAGACTTTGTTTGGTCCTGCCATGAGGGCAGGGTGCTGGATTTGATGGTCTCTTGAGGTCCCTTCCAGTTCTAGTATTCTATGATAATCACAGACTTGAATTTCTTTGACAATTTTGGGGTCTCAAAGATGAACAAAGACAATTCCTATGTGAAGCTGACATTGAAATGCTGCTGGAAGGTCTGGAACAGGAATCTCAGTTGTTGTGGCTATATTTTGATGCTGTTATCAAAAGACACACTTCCAGGTTAATGTGTCATCGCTCTTCAATTTCAATACACAGTTTCATTCAGTGGCAAATTTGAGCTTGAAAAATGCAAAGAAACTGATTTTTATGCTGCTCTTGACTGTCTTCCTTTTTAACTTGATATTTACACTTTACTGTAAAAGAATGATCTAGTTCCATTATTTCAGTTCATTCAACTACTTGTTTCCTGCTATTTTAGCTCTAGCAACTTGAGTCAGATAAATTCACACACTGGTGTGTGATCACTGAATGCTATTCACCAACTTGCAGTATTGATCAGCAGGTTTCATATTTCCTGTATCTGAAGTGAAAACCACCACCTATGTTATATCTGCATCAAATTTAACACCGTATTAATTAAACACATCCACACTGGAACTCCCTCTCGTGCCATCGGTGGTGTTGCTGTGATGTTTTCTGTAAAATTCCCTTGTGCAGGTTAGTGTCAGGGGGTAGCCATGTTAGTCTGTATCTGCAAAAATGGCTGTGGCAACTTGCATCTGACACAGTGGATTTTTGCCCATGAAAGCTTATGCCCAAATAAATCAGTTGGTTTTTAAGATGCCACAGGATACCTCATTTTTCTAGTGTAGATTAGGTTCAGTGAATGTGACACTGAAGGCTGAAAACAAGATGAGGTAGGCAACTTCTGTATATAAACCATGGGACTGAGGGCTTTGTCCGCCTGCTGGAATTTGCTAAATCTAGCAGCCCAGGTCATCTAGCAGTTCACTACTCCACTCCCCTTTCTTTAAAGGCTGAGGCCTTGTCTACATTTACCAGGAGATCAGCACTGTGGTGATCAGTCTCCCAGGGGTCGATTTAGCGAGTCTAGTAAATACCCAATAAGTTGACTGCTGATCGTTCTGTGTTGACTCCAGTACTCCATCAGATTGCAAAGCGTAAGAGGAATTGACAGGACAGTTTCTCCTGTCAACTCTCCACAGTGGAAACACTGCAGTAACTTGATCCAAAGTATGTCAACTCCAGCTACGCTATTCATGTAGTTGGAGTATTGAACCTTAGTTTGACATTGCTCCCTAGTGTAGGCATGGAGTGAGCAACATTCAGAGTGACGGAAAAACATTTGAGGACTGTTCTGCTTCTGCCTTTAAGGAGCAGTTGATTCATCACCTTGAGTGATACTGACCTACACCAGGAGTTGGTTTCTCCTATGTCTTTCTGATGTATCAGTAAAAATTAAACGGCTTTAGACTCCTAGATGACATGATTTGCATCGGATTTCTAATTTATTTCCTGCCAGTTAGCCGAACTATTTGGTGGCCAAGACTTTCCTCTTCAGAAATTACTGTTCATCCTCTTTCAAAGAGAAGCTGCAAGTCTCATCTACTGAGTAAAGATTTTTGACCGTATAAAGCCTCTGTTATGGTGAAACCAGTGTTCTCTGTACACAGTGTATTTGTGCAGCCACTCAGGAGAGCTCAGATGCCACTCAGCTGATTAGCAGAGCACCCACAGCTATTTTTTTCTTCTAGTGGTGCGCATTTGCACATCCCTTGGTGCATATAAAGTTATTCTGCACACAGATGGAGAAGATTAGTGGGAACCTTGGGTGAAATGCATGTCATCAAGGCTCTCTGGTCCTGAGGGAGCGCTCTAATAAAAAATAAATATATATATATATATAGATAGATAGATAGATAGATAGGGAATGTAAAATTGAAACTGAAAAGTTTTGTAATCAGATTGCTGAAGGATGCAGTAAAGGTGGCAGTGAGTGAGTGATACCTGTCTTATGGCTCTGTGGAGGAGCTATGGAAAATTCACTTGGTGTTGCAGGTCCCTGCTTCTGCCTCACTTGTAACTTGCAGCCCCACTGTTTTAAAACTGTTTTTGTTTGTGATGGTCTGCACTAATGCATTCATTTTAAACGTAAAAAGACATCACTGTACTGGTAACATGCTAGACTGACCTCAGTCACGTGTTTGAACTAGGAGAAGCAGACACAGCAGTGTCAGGCTAGAGGGCTGCTTTAATTCCAGCAAACACTGCAACACCACACAGAGTCCCTGACATTTAAACACTTCAGCATACTGTAGAAATAAAACTACAAGGCTTACAGTGGATTAATCCATTGCTCAGTGTGAGTACTGACTCCTGCAGTGACAAGGCAAGGGATGTTAATTTCAGCAGAAGACTACATAAGGGTATTTCACTGCTATTGAATAGGTGTATGCCTATGTGCGTACACAAGCCAGCCAAACAGTTGTGGTTTTACTGCTGGTATGTGTCCAGTCCCTGGGGTTTCCATGCTGGAATCTCAGCTATGTGACATTCACAGCAGGGCAGAATTTGTCTGCATCCACTGCATGGTTTTCCACTGCTAGCAAACAAAGTAAAGTAAATGAGTGCTAGTATTCAGCCTTAATGGCAATGTATATTCTGTCCATGTGTTCCATACACTTATTTCCCGTAGTGTTGGAGAGATCACTGTTTTCACAAGAAGAGGATATCTTTGAGTGAGTTAGTGGAAGCCATCTCCTTTGTTGTGCTAGCAAGTAAAATTGGAAAACATCAGGGCTTGTTTTACAAGTTAACTTGATAGTCTTGTTCTGCCATGAACTTGGACTGTAAATCCAAATTGTGTAAGAAGGGCATGCACATGGTTGTCTTTATTAGGTTGTCTTGTAACCATGATTTAAACTTGGTTGGTTTGGGCAAAATCAGGACAAAAACATCCCAAGGATTCTGAAGGTGATTACATTTTTGTATTCTCTATTTAGATGCCACGTTACAACAGCACATTATAAAGTCTGCAGTATGGTGCTGTGCTGGATAACTACCTTGCCTAATAGTGCTGCATTGGTATAGGGCATTTGCCAGAGAAAATCAAGTGTATCTGCATAACTTCTGAAGAGAGGATTAAATTGAAGTAAACAGAAGCTGTACTCCAGACAAAGAGCCTATGACTTGAATAAAGGACAAAGAGCTTGTTAATGGATAAGGTGTTTACAACTGTAGAAATAGCAGGAATTTCCATTTTCTTCTGCTCCTCGCCTCACCTGTTTCATAATGATTTTATGACAGCAGGAGTGGCTTCTTGTTCAACTGCTAAAGATTCTCAATCCTCCTTAAAAACATTCAGCTATAAAAGAGTTGTGGGTGGTAAAAAAAATCTTAGTTTGTTGAGCACCCTCAGCTCTCATGGGCTTTGTTGAAACCTAGGAGTGCTTGGCACCTCAAAGAATCAGGCCCTTAGAAAACCTATAGAGGGGAAGATTGAACTTTGAGCTGTTCGCTTTAAAACAGGCAGCGTTTAACTTTCAAATAGTGAGTAATCCTCACTGTACTGTCTTCATGTACCTTCATCTGTTACCAGTAAAACAGGTCCTCATGCCAGGGATGTGCTGGGCACATAGCACTTACGTTGGCAACCACTGTGCCAAAGTCTTGTGAGAGAATATTGAAATTCAGTCTTAAGTAACTGTGCTCTTACAGTGACTGTGTTTTTGCTTGGAGTTTGTCCCCCGTAAATGTTGCTAAATATAATAACGATCCATAAGATGGTGGTGGTTTGATGTAACTAACTGGTGGCAGTGCTCAATAGGGTGTACAAGGTGTGAAATGCTTCACTAGGAGTACCCTTCTCAGGGCATGGCAGCAATTCATATTTAGCTATAGGAACTACTAAACTGTATAATGGCTTAGTTTCTAAATCTGTAAGAGGGTTGCATAATATTACAGCAACAGCTTAATTATACCTCTATGCATAAGACATCTACTTTGTTAGAAGAGTTGGCAGGTGTTGGGTTTAATAATTAGCTTTATTATACTGGGTGATCTGCTGATTGCTTTATGGTATGACTACATACCTAGTAGAAAACTAATGGCTTTTTACTGCCACATGGCACCTGTCTGTATACTAGGACTTACAACAAGGCTATCTGATTTCCACTTGGCTCTAATTCCTTGTGTCTCACTTCATAGCTATAGTGGGAACACATGCTTCTTATTGTTATGCCAACGTTGAAAGAAACACTGTAGTCTTGCTCAGTTTGCATTATCGGCCTTGCTGCAAGACATGACTTACCAAGTAGCATCTGTGTGTGGGTTTTTGGGGGATGGGAAAGTTCGTCATTTAAAGCAGAGTCAAAATTGAAAATGGTCTCTTGGAGTTCCATGTTTGTCAAAACATTTCCAAATAAACTGTGTTCTGTTCACATGTGTAAAATATTTTCTAACTTCCTCCCCTGTTAACTGGGATCTGAGAGTCAAGTCCTACAGGCCAAATCAGACAGGTCTCACAATTGTGAAACCTTATTTTCTTCAATAGGCATGTAGATGTGTAATAGGTTGGAACGTAGTAAACTTCTCTGAACAAGGAGTTGTTCTGTTAGATTTATGGAGTCAAGGCTGGTTTATTCTTAAAACTTAGCTACAGTGGTTGGGGTGTGAAAAATCCACATCTGATTGCTGCTATGCTGCTTTAATGCCTAGTTTAGATGCAGCTATAGCGATGGAAGAATGCATCTGTTGATCTACCTACAGTTCAGGGAGATGGGTGACTTAGGTTCAGTAGTGTAGGTGTTCTGCCAGCTGAAAGCTTTCACTCTACTGACAGAAATACATTTCCTGCAGAAACAAATGGCAGATTAGACTTTGAATGCATGTGGGTGCCATATTTTTACAGGCATTCTTGAGCCTTTGCTACAGCCAAGTAAACAAGATGACCATTTCCAACAACAGTATGTAGGATCTAATTTCTTGACTGCCTTTCAACCTAATTCACTTTTTTCTTAGCGTCAGAAAAATAACTTTACTCGGTGAATTTTCTCTTTTTGTTTAGCAAATAACATTCAGTTAGTATTAAACTAGGAATGAGAAGAGAGGTTTATACTTGTACTGTATTGCAGATATAGAGTTAAATCTTATTTAAATATGCAGTACGTAGCTTTTCTTGTAGCTGTGGTGCAACAGGAAGATATAAACCAGATACAAAATTCATGTTACATTTAGTGTCATTAACTTGAAACTTGTCACATGCTTTCTGAGAGACAGACTGGGAAAGGGTTATAAAATTGTAGTCTGAGACTTTCAAAGCTCCCTAGGGAATTTGGATACCTAATTGAGTATCCAGATTTTCTCTTAGCCTTGAAAATCTTCAAATAAAATCTTGAAAAGTGAGTTTTCTCCAAGTTCTTCCTCCATTGGGGCTAAAAAATAACACAACCTGGTACTCCTGCCCAAAAAGTCTGTTTCCTTCGTACAGCATTTGGAAGTGGGATCCTGGACTCTACCATAATGCAAAAAATAAAAGGCTGTTGAATTGAAAGTTGATGGCCATGTGAGCTGTTTAGTCACCTCAGAGAGCATCTGTCTATACTTAAAAGGCTGCAGCGAAGACACTACCCACCTGTCTTCTCCCATCAGCGTAGGTAATGCACTCCCTGAGAGGCAGTAGCTATGTTAACTGCGGAAGTACTCCTGTCTGCATAGCACTGTCTAAACTAGGAGCTAGGTCAATATAAGTGTGGCTCAAGCTGAGGAAAAGTCCATATCCCTGAGTGATGTTACACTGACGTAAGTGTCTAACGCAGACAGACTAAGCCTGGTAATGCACTGGTATGAACTTGTGAACTCTTAACATTTTTGATGCTGAAGTTGGGGTTAAATATAGTATAAAACTCTCCAAATGTAAAGTTTTAATCTGAATGAGAGCACTTACACTGAGTGGAAAACTGGAATTACATGGAGTCAATAGACACCCCTTTCAGCAACATAGCAGTAAACTTATATTGTAGCTGTCAGTTGAAAACGAATTGCAGGGCAGTGTGTTTCTAGCCTTGTCCCCTTTAAATTATGATAAATTTCTAATTCTTGAAGATTTTGCAAAGGAAGCGAAATCCTGCAACTTTCAAATGTTCCCTCTCCTGGAATGGCAGCCTGGTGTGCATAATACAGTGACCTGTGGTGTCAATTACTTGTATAAACAAAATTTTAGTGGATTCAGTAGAGAATTCCTGCACCTGAGCATTTTACTCCAAAGCCTGCATTAAGTCTCCACCTGTTCTTTCTTGCTTTCCTTTTCTTATAAGCAGAGTTTGTGTGCAGAAAATCAGGGGACCTGGCTCAGTCAAGATGACTGGGGGGGGGCTGCTTGTGATGGACAGTGTGTATACTTTCTATAGCAAACCTGAAATTGTAAGTTTCACAGTGACTAAGCATTACCTTCCCTCTTCTCCCCCCTCCCCCACTTTGCTGAGCAAGCTGTTGGAGAAACTGATGAATTCAGATCACTGTACAAATGAATTTGAGTTCTTTGTGGCTACAATGGAAGGGCTATAAATTTGTCTCCTTCTTTTGACTGTCACAGGTCTGAGCCTTTTTACCATGTAAGGACATGATAGCAACAGCAACAAACTTCAAGAGCAGCATCTATTCACAGGACAGGTTGAGCAACTTTTTAAAAAGATCAGGTTTGAATACTCCCAGAGCTCAGTGTCTTTTTATTGTTTGTTTTGATGAAGGTTCTTCTCTTCTGCTATGTTAGCTGGCATTCAACAGTTTTTTTTCTTCCACTGCAACAATCTCACCATAGAATTGGGGAAGAAAACAACTGCCAGCAAATCAAGAGACCGATCAGCATACTACTACTCCTGTGGGAACTGAATCTAAACTTGCTTATTAGTACATCTAGTCCCGTGGATCAGCTTTAATAGCAACCTTGCAGAGGAACTTCTGCTAACATTCCATGAAGGCTAACTATGACCTACTGTTCAAGCAAAAGTAATCAATTGGTCTCATGAGGGCTCAGTTGAAGGGTCTTGAGACAATCCCAAAAACGTTCTTCAATAGCAAGAAACAAAATAAAACCAAAGAAATAAGAATATGCACTAGGAAAGGGGGGAAGGAGTTGAGCAAAAATATGTGGAATGAAACTAAATGCTGGCCTCACTGATGATGTAAAATTGGTTGCAAGGTTTACATGCTGAAGTCCTTGCTTATGGCTTGAGTAACTTTGACTGGGGAGAGCCAAACAGTAACAAATGGGATTAGAAGAATCCTGCATGAAGTTGGTAGGACAATTCTTAAGTATTCACTGACTCATTTTGGGTCAGGATCAGCGGTGAAATCAACTTAAAATTTCTTACAGGTATTGTCTTATTACAACCCTGGTCCCTGCCAGCTCTTTAAATGGCTCCCTGCTGGCTTTTGCTGCAGCTCAGCCAACTCTTGGTGGAGCTGCACACAGGGTGCACCCACTTACTTTCATCTCTGGTCAGGGTTGTGTATATATCTGTTTGTCACATAGATGTGATACCAGTTAGAAAGAACGGGCACTATTAATCGTGTTCCTTGCACAAAAAAGCACAATAAGATCTAATTCTTTTCCCAGCTCAGACAATCATAGAATACTAGGACTGGAAGGGACCTCGAGAGGTCATCGAGTCCAGTCTCCTGCCCTCATGGCAGGACCTAATACTGTCTAGACCATCCCTGATAAACATTTATCTAACCTACTCTTAAATATCCCCAGAGATGGAGATTCCACAACCTCCCTGGGCAATTTATTCCATTGTTTGACTACCCTGACAGTTAGGAACTTTTTCCTAATGTCCAACCTAAACCTCCCTTGCTGCAGTTTAAGCCCATTGCTTCTTGTTCTATCCTCAGAGGCCAAGATAAACAAGTTTTCTCCCTCCTCCTTATGACACCCTTTTAGGTACCTGAAAACGGCTATCATGTCCCCCCTCAATCTTCTCTTTTCTAAACTAAACAAACCCAATTCTTTCAGCCTTCCTTCATAGGTCATGTTCTCTAGACCTTTAATCATTCTTGTTGCTCTTCTCTGGACCCTCTCCAATTTCTCCACATCTTTCTTGAAATGCGGTGCCCAGAACTGGACACACTACTCCAACTGAGGCCTAACCAGTGCAGAGTAGAGTGGAAGAATGACTTCTCGTGTCTTGCTCACAACACACCTGTTCATGCATCCCAGAATCATGTTTGCTTTTTTTGCAACAGCATCACACTGTTGACTCATATTCAGCTTGTGGTCCACTATAACCCCTAGATCCCTTTCTGCCATACTCCTTTCTAGACAGTTGCTTCCCATTCTGTATGTGTGAAACTGATTGTTCCTTCCTAACTGGAGCACTTTGCATTTGTCTTTATTAAACTTCATCCTGTTTACCTCAATTTACAATAATTGTTCTTATCTTGAGGAAGTCACTTATCCTTTCTGTACCTCACTTTAACTCCTGGATTCTAAACCCTGGAGGAGGGATGCTGTGTTCTTGTCTGACCTGTGTTACAGACTTCAGAATTTCTCCATGATAATTCCTGTGAACTAGAGCAGATCTAGAGGAACAATGAGTTGGCTGGAGGCAAAGGAATTAATATGACGGGGTCCATAAAATGCATGTTATATGTATTATAGCTTCTTGATTTTAAAACTTGTATTTAGCTGTAAACAGAAGTCTTCCACAAGGAAATGCATTGAAGAGATGAAATGCTGCTGACTGTTGTCTGTCTTGTTCAGCGTGGTGCATGTAAGTACAGTGACCAGTATTTCATGCTGACCTTTCACGTAAGCCCCAGTGTTGTCTGCTCATCACAATGGCAGTTGCCTTGCTTATTAGCCAAGATCTAGAATAGCGGAGTCACTGTAGCTAGGTCTTGAGTTACTGGTGCTTCATTTTTTGACTGAATATACTAAAACATTTACTAATGTATTACTAGGTAAGATAAGCAGTGTGAATGGGTCAAAAAATGAAAATAGTGAACAGTGTATCTCATGTAACCCCTATCTATTCACTGAAACGATAATTTGCAAAATTCACCAATTTGCACTGAGTCACCCAACAGTGTAAAACAAAGTGCAAATATATAATCAGTCCCATGTTTTCTGGAGAAACCTCCAGTAGATTGAATCCTAATCTATTGGCTCTTTCATAGCTTTGAATTAAACATCCAACTCTCTTTCCACAGCGCTTTGTAATGCAAATCTGGATGTAGTTTATCTCAGAACCCAAGGTTGCTAAGGTTTAAATTGCTGTCTTATACTGCTTTTAACACTTCATGCTCTCTTTTGGGAGATGGGAGAAAATTACCTTAATTTCCCATGACATAAATGGGGAAAACTGATATTTAGGTCTAGAAATCTGCCCCTGGAAAAAACATCTTGAGGAAGATTAGACATGCTGAGAATTTGGAGTCACAAAAATAAACTTAACCAGCTCTGAATGTCTGATTCTATGCCTCCAACTGGTAATTAAGCCATCAAATTACAAAGCAAGCATGCCAAGGTTACAAAGAAGTGTGTTGGCTCAAACATCTGTTCATCCCTAACTGGAATGTACAGTACATGCTACATCCATTAGTCTATAACATGAGTCACCCTTAGTGGTGTTTTCATATGTTTTGTACAGCTTCTCCTTTGGATAAAAAACATACCCATTGCAACAGCAGACAATACTAAAATCCTTCACTGCCTTGCAACAATGGATGCCTATACATTTAGCCAGAAATAAAGTGATTTTGAATGTACTTTCCGCCAGCCTTCATGGATCTTGTAAATCTTTCCCTTTAAAAATTAAAATATGAATATTTAAAGAGGGCGGCATTAAGCCTGTAAGAATTAAGTTGAGAACCTGCCCTTTTGCTGCTGAAGACTTTGCTTTCAAATACCAGTACAGTTATATGGTTACTTGGCTTCTGGGATTGACACACATGCTGAGCTATTCAGTAATCTAACTCTCTCTCTCCTTCGCTACATCTCTGCTCACTCAGTAGGGGAGTGGAATCTGCAACACTAATGAGAATACTAGATACAAGAGTAAACTTGGCCTGCAGCACTAAGTGCTGCCCACATGGGCATGTCTGAGCTCACAAGTGTCCTGTGAATTCAAGCTTACAAGGCTGTAAACTTGTAAGGAATGGCTGTGCTTAAATATTTGTATCCACTGTGCAGAGGGGAAGTGGTCCCAGAAACCATGAGGAGGAGGAGGCATATCGACTCATAGGGCAGTCTCTGAAAACATCAGCCTGCCTCAGCCCTAGCCTGTATTACTTATGCCACACACCCAGCCCACACAGTCTGCAGCAGGTCTGCTATATTTAGGGCACAGAATTCTTGCTAGTGGAATTGCCCTACTGTCTAATCGACTGACCCTCATAGAGGGTCTGAAAGAGGCCTCAGGAAGTTATCTAGTCTATCCGGTGTGCGGAGCAGGATTAAGCAAACCTTGACCACCTCTGACAGGTGTATGCTTAACAAGTTAATCACCAATGACAGGGATTCCACAGCCTCTTAGGTAATCCATTTGGTGCTTAACTCTCTTTGAAGTTAAGATTTCATAATATCTGACTTGAATCTTCCTGCTTCAGAGGGGTAGCTGAGTTAGTCTGTAACAGGAAAAACTTAAAAAAAACCAAATAGTCTGGTAGCACTTTAAAGACTAACAAAATATGTAGATGGTATCATGAGCTTTCGTGGGCACAGCCCACTTCTTCAGATGACCGGAGTGTTGGATGTCCAGAACCAAAATAAATAAGGGGGGGGGGGGGATAGAGAAGGATAAAAATGGGGGGGGGGGACAGAAAGAGGCAGAGGGTAGATAAGTATCAGAGAAAGCCGATTATGTATGTGACTGGAAAAACTGGAAGACAGAGTTCCAAAGTATGCTGCCGCATTGCCCTGCCCTTGTGAGTTCTCAAAACTCAGCCTGTTCAGACAATACAGCTTAATTATTCTAAAATCCTCCTCATCAATCCAGATACTATGTGTGAGTAGTTCCTTCTAAGTATCCACCTTAACTCTGTCTGCCTGTTGCATAATTGTGCCATTTTCTAGTAACTTTAAGGTTGCCCTTTACTAAGGTATCCATTGAATGACTGTTTCATTCTCAGGCTTGGATGATTTGTCTGAAATGGATATTCAAGCAAATGCTTTTAGCTTTCTGCAGCTTGAGAGGCGTTAGGGTTGTCTATATTACCATTTAAAACTATAATAAAGTTCAGAAAGGGGCAACAAATGATTAGGGGTATGGAATGGCTGCCATATGTGGAAAGATGAAGACTGGGACTTTTCAGCTTAGAAAAGAGATGACTAAGGGAGGATATGATAGAGGTCTATAAAATCATGACTGGTGTGGAGAAAGTATGTAAGAAAAATTATTGCAAGTCCGTTTGTGGGGTGTGTGCTAAAGGTGCAAATGCATCTCCCCATATCCTCCCAAGTAAGCATGCTCTAGCCAGCCAGGAGAAGGCTGGGGCTGATTTCTTTCCCCCGGTGCCCCAGGAGCAAGGCTGGGGATGGAGCTTGGGCCTTACTCCTGGGGGAGGGTTGGGAGAAATCAGCCCCAGTCTTTGGCCACTCGGAGCATGCTTACTTGGGGGACCATGGGGAGGGTGTGTGTTCGCACTCTAGCAGTCCATATTTACAAAAAAACCCAGCCCCAGAAATTCCTGCGTAAAAGCCTGTATCTACTTGTTTCCATAACATAAGAACTAGAGGTCACCAAATGAAATTAACAGGGAGTAGTTTTAAAACAAACAAAAGGAAGTATTTCTTCATGCAGTGCACAGTCAACCTGTGGAACTCCTTGCCAGAGGAGGTTGTGAAGGCCAAGACTTTAACAAGTTCAACGAAGAGCTAGATAAATTCCTGGAGGCTAGGTCCATCAATGGCTGTAATCCAGGATGGGTAGAAATGGTGTTCCTAGCCTCTGTTTGTCAGAAGCTGGAAATGGGTGACGGGATGGATCACTCAATGATTCTCCGTTCATTCCCTCTGGGGCTCCTTGCATTGGCCACTGTTGGAAGACAGGATGCTGGGCTAGACGGAGCTTTGGTCTGACCCAGTACTGCTGTTCTTATGTTCACTGTGGGCTTGCAAAACTAATTGGAAGAGAGAGGTGTAAAATCATCAACATTTCAATCCCATATCTTTCAGCCTGGCTGGTTTATAGATGCCTCAGATTGTTCCAAACTGTTCTTTCTCTGCATGGAGAGAATTAGTTCAAGCAGGAAGGATACACAACACCTCTCAGCCTTGAAAATGCTCTGCACTGATAATCTTAGCAACTAATTGTGAGTGCACCTCATCTGAGCTGTTGCCTGAAGAGGGAAGACTGACCATTCTGAGCCGTGTAGCAGGAAAATAGCAGCAGCATTTGTTTATGTGCTTATTGTCCTAAACTCTACCCTCTACCCCCCAAGGGCCACTTCCTGCTGCCTTTCCTCCTCCAAGTTAGCCTCAGTCTCACCAAACAAAATCCAATCAGCAGCCTAATAAGGCAAAAGAATGATGAGAATCTCTGAGGCCTGGTCTCTTCCTAGCTTTTCTGTGTGGCAGCAAATTAGGAGACTTAGGGGAGTGACAAGTGACTCGACCAATCTATAAAGCGCTCCTTCATTACCCCAGGAAATTGCTAACCAGCCTCTGAGGGCTTAGGGCAGCAATACCCAGCTGGCACTGAATTCCTTTAATCGGAATGAATAGAGCCATAGTCTCCACAACTGGCTGCTACTTCAGTTTCTTTTATGTGCTGTGTTGAAAGCCCCTGGCTGGCTAAATGTGCTGAGTGCTATTTGTATGCTTGCTAACAAGGGGAGAAGAGCTAGAAAGGGACTGGCTATTAACATAAGTTCAAGGAAGGCAGCATCAATCACAACTGGAAATCCACAAATCACAACACTTCTAATAATTCTGCCTTTTCCCTTTGCTAGGTGAGCTTCTAATTAGCTTGAAAGCTTATTAAAGCCTTTGGACACTGGAGCTAAAGCATAGGGAAATGGTCACGCACTTTGTCGGATTGGAATCAAGCCAGTGTGGTATGCTACACTTCTATAGCACCTTTCATCCAAAGGTTTCCAAGCACTTTGCAAACATGAGTTAAGCCTCACAACATCCTCTGAGGTGATACTGCAGATAGGAAGTGCAAGGTTGAGAGGAGACAGGACCTGACCAAGATCACACAAGTTAGTAATAGAGTTGCAATTAGAGCCCAGGAGTCCTCTCTCCTAGGCTACTTGATGACTAAACATCACTTTCTCCACAACCCACGATAAACCTTCAGGGCCCCGATGCCTCATCCTAGGCTTTAATCACAAGATCCTCCTTCCTCAAATATGATAAACAATCCCAGTTCCTCTTAAGCCAACTTGCAGAAGTTGGTACATTGAGTGTTGTGCATTTTCCAATTGGCTGCAAAGCTGTAAGAAAACTGATGCCTAATAGCATGAAACTGAAATCCTAAATTCATGTCATTATCTAAGTAGTGCTTACTTCTCAGCTACCTGTTTAGCCAATAAGCCATGTCTTGTAATAATTGTCTTGGTGGAACAGTTATATAAGTTAATTGCTAATTATCAGTGAAGAGTGAGGTAATGTATGACAATTGATTCTTCAGCTGTGCAGTTAGGAATATGTGGAAAAATGTCTTATTTTAAGATCTTTGATTAGTCTTGCTGAGAAATCGAAGATCAGGCTGATAACTTCAAGCACAGGAGCAGTTTCCTGTCATAATAGCTTGCACGAGAAGTTTGTGAAAGATAATGTTAGTGACTTCACCAAAGGGGAGGAGACTTAATTTTTGAAGTTGCTGCTGTAACTAGTTGGTTAGAGCAAGCTTAGTTAAAGCCAGTTTGGTGATCCAGTTTTATCATTAATTGCTTTGGCTAACCTTCCATTAATAATTTTATTGTGTCGTGAATTGGTAACCCATACCCTTAAATCTGGCCCCGAATGTATTACTGATTCCTAATTCTGTCACAGTCATGTCACTCCTTAAGGCATTGTGTGGGTTTCTGGTCTATAATCAGATTACATGAAAAATCCTCTTCGTCCACTCCTGATTCTCCCTGAATGGAGAGATCTTAAAGCTCAGAAATCATGGCTTTGCCTGACTAAAAGGCCAACACCTGATCTGGAATCCAAAAGTATTTGAAACGTTCTCACTTGATAAGACTTAGTGGTCAAATTGTCGTGGACTAAAAACCTATTGGCAGTGTTCTGACCCCAGAGTGATCTGCCTACAGTTCATATTGGATCTTTAAAAATACTATAGTGGATAATGTGTCTCAAAGTCAGTTGGCACTTGGATGCTACAGTATATGTGGTATACGTGTCTAGACAAGACTTCTACTGTTCTAGAGCAGGGGTAGGCAACCTGCGGGCTGCGTGTGGCCCACTGGGGCTCCTCCTGCGGACCCCTGGCTGCCCGCCTCCTCCATGTGCCTCTCGCACATGCTTCCTGCCCCTCCCCCTTCCTCCCAGCACTTTTTAAGGAGCCACAAATAAGACAGTCTGCATGCTCCAAAAGTTCTGGGAGGGATGGAGGGGGAGCAGGTAAGTGCAGAGCTCCAGTGCCCCAGTGTGTGGGGGAGCGGAGCAGACAGGCCACGGGACCGCAGGTGGAACCGCTGTGGGCTGCTGAGGCCCTCTGAGGTAGAGCACCCACTCATGTAGCCCACACCCCATTCCTGGTTGTCCATCCCTATTTTAGAGCATTGGTTCTCCAGCTCTTCATTCCATGGACCACTTCGTAAGAGACCTTTCAATGGGCACATCCCTATTACTTTAGTGTCAGCGTCTCAGTTTGTGTCGACGGACCGGTTAAGAGCTAACACTTGAGAGAGACCTTGTATAGTGCGTGAGCAAAGAGAATGGATGGGTTACACTTTAGATGTGTTCAGGTGGTTCTCTTGGCATCTGAGGAAGGGTTTTCAAAGGCGCAGTTAGTTGTGCCCAACGCCCATTGACTCTTTGTCCACCCAGTTGTCCTTTGTGCCTTTGAAAATTTCCCAAGATGTTCAGTTTTTGGAATGAGTTGGCTTAAGGAAAAGCACAGGCAAAACATTGGCAGAGCTCAGTGAAATGAGGCCCGTGAAGTGGTGAGATTCTGAAGAGATCAAGAAACAAATACGGTATTAAAAAGTGTGTGGTGGGAGGGAATATGGGCGAGACACTGTCACTGCCAGTCTTCAGCATGTGCTCTAGCATCAGCTGGAACCCTATAATAACCACAGCATGCTTGTGTAGGGTCTTCTCTACCTCCTGGGCTCTGCCTGTTGGTTTCATAAATTTCACAAGGATGAAATATTTGAAGCAAAATTCTTATCCGTGTCAGTTTACTGACACTATAGAAGAATGGGGCATACAGACCCATTGGGTGGGGATGTTATGGGCTTGCGCTGCAGAGGTAATAAGATGCTTGAGGATGTTCTTAACAGCTCACCCTGTGCTTGTGACACGCTTTCATGCCAGATAGATCTTGGCACTTCTCAAAGCAGGAACAGTTTCAAATTAAGCATGGTCATTGTCCTACCAGTTTGACTTTGCCTTAGATGCCTGTTTACTTGCACTCTTACTGTTACCTGATAGAACTGTAGGTGTAATGACTAGGTTAGACTGTTCCAGCTAAAAGGGTGGTTTGCTCAGTAGGGTAGAGATGATGGGGAAACTGATGAAATACTAGTATAGCAGGGTTACACATCTTCATTTTTCATAGGAGCCACTGTGGAAGAACACCCATATGACAGCATCCAGAGCCTGTTAGCTCAGTTTCCATCTGCTTCTCAGGGCTTGTCTACACCAGGAAATTGACCAGCAGATCTATACCACCATAGCTGTAACATTGTAGTCTTTCCCATGTGGACACTGTTTTGGAATAATTTGGTTTATAAAAGTAATTTATTCTGGATTATCATCTCCACACAGGGAGTTCTTCTGCTGCAGTCATACCATATAATTATTCCGCTGTTGATCAGCTGGTCAATTTCTCAGTGTAGACAAGATTAGCCTTTAAGTATGTGAATGGATAATAGTTTACATGAATTCTTCTGTCTTCAAGAAGTCAGCATAAAGTCTGCTCTCAACCACACTTGCCTTAAAAGGAAGGTTACAGAAATATCAAGAAACTATTCATGTCTCGTGTCCTCATAAAATAAACAAAACTGTATATATGCTAAGTTGCATCAATCAATAGCTAAACAAATTCAAATTCCCTCTGCACAAAATAAATGGAAAATGAGGGCTTTTCATCTGCACATCAGCTGTCTATATTTTATGCCAAGAGGAGTACGTAACAGTTGTTAATACGCGTACAGTCTTGATCCAAATCATTAGATTTTACAAGCAAGCAACGTGATCAGAGCCCAAGACTAGAAACCAAGAACTCTTGAAAGATAATCCCTCTTACTGAGTCCCTCTATGACTTAGGGTGGTAAGTACCTTATGGTTTGATTCTTAATAGCTAGCTAATATCCATAATTTACAATGAAAACAAAGTCATCCACCTGGGTATCAGGCACTTAACTTGACTCTATTTGCCCATGTGAAAAATAGGGATAAAGACTGTTTCAAAGCAGTGTTGGCGAAAGCTGATATTTAGTGCTTAAATGTAAAGGCTCAGGCATCCCTGACAGTCTGGCCTTTGGGGATGTGTGTGCACGCACTGCAGACTTTTCAGAGGCTACCTCAACACACTGTATGAAGTCTTCCAGAAATGTAACTTGGCTAAACCAGTGTCTTATTTCAAAGCTCAGATTTAGAGCTCTGGATTGCCAGGTGGAGTAAGTTCTACTGCCTAGGAGGCACGGCACCCTGAAAACCGGTGAGGCACTCACTGTAAAATGGTAATTTGGTAAAGAACAAAGTTGGGTTTTTTTAAGGTTCCTTTGAAGTCTCTCATAAACCAATAGGTGTAGTTTATAAATGGATCCATGTTTCTACCTCCTGCATCTTTGGTCTCTAAATTTCACACTGTCTTTATAGCACTTTCTGGAATTTAGACAACATTGACTCTCTCTGCATGTGTCACTTACACTTTCTCTGAAACCAAACTCTCAGTGCCAGTTTTGTGTCGTCTTGTGTTTTTGGGGTTTTTTTTGCTACCTTTAAACTTTGAATGTCATCTGTGTTACCTGTCAAAGGGAAATGTGTATCAAATAGCTCAAGGACACACTGGCACATCAAGTCACTGTTGGTCTAAGATCTGATTTGTGTTAACCCAGCCAATGTTTGTTTTATGGCATCTGGTTATAAGCCCTTCCAGGGTGCATGGGAATGCTGCCACTGGGTTCCTCAGTCTCAGTACAGTGACTGTGCTGCAACAGAAGACTTGCGGGACCGCCTTCCATCTAGCTACAAAGAGGCGATTATGAGTCCATGAAACCTGGTAACTCATCAGGTTGAGAACCTATGATTTATTGTATTCCGTTGACACTGCACAAACTATTCCTTAGCCGCTGCCTCCCCGCGAACAAAGGCAGCTTTGATACAATGCCTGGAAAGCACTTGTCCAGGGCCTCACTGGGGGGAAATGCTAGGAGCATGTGTAGGTGCTGCAGTTCTCGTAATGTTTAGGCACAACATTGCCACAAACGGCTGCTCTCTGAATTTAGATACTTGATCTCTTGAGCCTCATGTTGTTCGGCATGCTCATTAGTGTATGGCCACCTTCAGTCTTGGTCATTTGAATAATGTTGCACCTGGCAAAAGCATATAGTTGCATTGAGATTGGTGGGTTTGTTTTCAAATTATTATTTTAATGGTTACTGGCTATTTCACACAATTATGAATTCTGCCAAATTCCAAATACTTGCCTACTTCGTTGCTGTTTGAGGAGGAAGAGTTGGCTTGTAAAGCACTCAGTGATGGCTTGAACTTTGTCTCCATTATGATAGCTAACAAAACCTTTAGAGCAAGGGTCTCCAGCCTTTTTAAGCACAAGATCACGTTTTGAATTTGTCCAAGATCTACCTCAAACCCAAATACTCCTGCTCCATCCCTTCTCCAAGGCCCTGCCCTGCTCCACCCCTTTGCTGAGGCCCCAACCTCCTCCCTCTGCAAAGATGGGGTACAGGAGAGGGGGATAGTGACATCAGTGCCCCCCTGCCTCTGTCTCCCCCACCTTGTACAACAAGCAGGAGGCTCTCAGGGGCAGCTCTGAGGCTCAGGGCAGGAGCAGCAGGGTAGAGCAGGGAGGGGCAGCTGAAGTGCCAGCGCTTGATAGGTGATCCTCACTGGTTTGGCTGGGAGGCTATCAGAGGCTCCAAGATCTACCAGTAGATCCTTATCTATTGGTTGGTGACCACCGCTTTAGAGCTTAGTGACAGAAGGAACGCTAACCCTAAATGCCCCAGCTACTCCCCAGGACTGTGAAGGAACCTATTTGTATATGTAGATCTCTGTTGAAGTCCTGACGGAGAAAATAGTGTTGACTCACTTCAGCTATATGGTGGCAGGTACCGCCTTGTAGGTGTTCCTAGCTACACTCCTCTTCAGACAAGCAAGAACAAGAAGTTGAAATATTCATGTCTGAATAGAAAGCACTAGATCCTCAACCTGTGCTGAAGTGTTGTCCTGGTGGTGTTTCAGGACTTGAAAAAAATTCTGAAGTAATGATACATTCATGGATATGCTTGTGGCTTCTGTTTCTCAGTGGTTTATCTGTGTGGAACTCCTCACAGTATGAGGGCTGCCGAGTTGGTCTGTACAGGATAAACTTAAACAAAAACTGGTCTGGTAGCACTTTATAGACTAACAAAACATATAGATGGTATTATGAACTTTGGTGGGCACAGCCCACTTCTTTAGATGACCAGAGAGCTGGCATTCACATTACTATCGTACTTGTGCTGTATTAGTGTCTAAGATGAAACTGGCTAAAGCCGTAGTTCTCAGCTAAGCATTTCTTTACACAAAGCCCGTACAGCTGACTTCTCACCCTTCAGTGTTGTGAGACTGAGATTACGTACAGTGTTGTCTGCTCGCAAACTGTCATCTTTATTGATTTAAAGTGAGGTCTGGACCTAGTATTGTGATGCCAGTGGCTAGCTCAACATTTAACAAAGCTTTCTCCCCAGAAATTACATGATGCAGGGAAGAGAAGCTAATCAAATGACAACTGCACTAGTTAACCATGTAACTTGTGGAGTCAGAGCATATCATCACTGTTAAGATTTTCCTGGTGGACAATTCAGCAGATTCACTTTGTGATATACAAATTCTCATGCTGCTGCTGGAAATTCATGAAGATGACTCTAACTTTGGGCAGAAGTTGTCTCTAATTTGTAGTTGTCTACAAATGTTGCAGCACCTCATCCTCTGTATTGCTACCTTTCTCCTGTTGTTAGAAAGCATTTTGGGTTTAAATAGAGAATCTTGCAAGGTCCCTATCTACACTAAAGCTTGTAAAACTTGTTTTATGCAGTTGGGCCCCATCCAGTCACCTAGGCCAAATTTCCAAACCATATTAGCCTGAGTTAGGGATGTGAAAGGTTAACCCATAAGCATCACTCTTGATGGGTGATGCTTACCGGTTCTTGGTTAACCAGTAACGGTTGGGAGCTGCTCCAACCCTGCAAGGGGCTGCCACAAATGGGCTGCTCCAGCATCCAGAGCAGCCTCTGTCCGCAGCGGGTCTGGGCGCCCCCCCTAGCAGAGCCAGCCCCAGTGGGCTGGAGTGGTCCCCCATCCGGATCCCACTTAGTCGGTTAACCAGTTAAATGTTAGTGTTACTTAATGTTCAGCAATTAACTGAGACTTTACATCCCTGGCCTGAATTGGGTTTTAAACCAGTCTGGCAAACTTTTGGTTGAATCCCATTTTGAGCTGGAAGATTGTGACGTTGATTTACAGCAATGAGACAGTAATTGAGTCTGGCCCTTTAGACCAGGGCTACTCAATATGTGGCCCACAGGCCACATGTGGGCCCCGGTCTGTTGGCGGCCCGTGGTGCAGTTTGGGTTTATGCGGGGCTCAACATATGGCCCACAGGTGGGAGCCAAAACAAAAAAAGTAGTCAATATAATGGTCTTCTATTGATATGCGTTTTAGTAGTAAAATTCCTGGACTGTCATTGCTCATTAAAAGTGCTGTCATGTGGGTGGAAATCCAGGTAAATATTGCATTTTATTAATATCAGCAGAACTGGCTTAAATGGGGCCTGTGTTGTGTTGTCTTGCCTTAATCTTTGTATTCATGCCCATCTGTGTGAACTAAGCTATTTGCATATAATTGTACATATAATTGCATATATATGCAACCACACTTAAGTTGTGGCCCTCAGCATGTGCTGTATCATTGTGCCCCCCGGGGCTTCCAAAGTTGAGTAGCCCCAGTTTAGACAATTAAATGAAGTTTAATTTTAGATTAGGATGTAAAGGTACCTTAACATGTAACACTTCCTAGAAGTCTAGTGTGGGCAGGGCAGCTTATTCTTTAACATGTGATGAACTGGTTAAGTGGCTTGTACTCATTTAGCTTTGAACCTGTTAAAGTAGACACTGCTTTGTCTACATTAAGGATTTAAAATTTATTCACCAATATATTCTAAACACACCTGTTCTCCTTAAAACAAACCCTATTAACTGTTCTTTGGCTACATGTTGTGACAACGTTCAGTTTAACATTAACTACACTTCAAAGCCAGTGTACCCATCAAGCTGAATGAGAAGAGATGGTACTGTTGTTGAGAGTAAAGGTTACCTTCTATCAGAATGAGGGGGAATGTAACCTACATGGAATGCTAAACTCTGAATAGTGTAGTGGGAAAATCCTAAGCTTGAAGAAAGCAGACCTTTGGAGTTCTGGGTGCACCAACCGTGACTGAGCAGAGAATTCATGTTTGGAGAAACGGAGGTGGTAAAAACGAATGTTGATTGTGAAGGTAAATATCTTTCACAGCTAGCACCATAGATCTCTACAAAGCCACATCAGACTGGTTGCAGGTTGTGCTGCAGGACATGTAAAGTAAACAGTTTTGTCCTGTGCCGTAACTGAGCTTGGAACTGGCCCCTTTCAACGTGGGAGGTTTAATGGCCCCAGTATTTACTATGAAATGACTTTGTTATTTGAAAGCTTTATGGCTAGACTGACTTACATGTGGGATGACACGGCTCCCCTGCTCCTAAGAAATGCTCAAGTTAATTGGAAAGGCCAAGAGCCAAGGCTATTACTGCCAGCAGTACAATGGCATCCTGTTAACCATGTGTCCTGTTACTTGTGCAGACTGAATTTCCAGCTCATCTTGTATTAGTTGTGTAGACACATGCAGCCCTGAGCCAGAACAGTCAGGGGAAATCTATTTTTAGGTAACCATAAGCTAATGACTGAAGCCAGACAGACTCCTGTGTAGTTTTCAGAGTTGGCTTATACTTGGGTTAGACATCGGGATTCTTTTCGCATACAGTTCTTCTCCTCTTCCAAGCCCTGTACACGCACTAACACATCCTCCCAGTGCTCCTGTGAAGGTGTTATCTTCATTACCTGTCTCTGTCCACTTCATCTGTGACTTGCCCCAGGCCATAAAATGAGTGGATGTTAAAACCAATGTTCGAGTGAGGGGTCTGGCTTTGATTTCATTCCCTGTACATTGCCTGCGTTGTTGCTAAGACCTGTCTTCCCTTTCTGTCTCCTTTTTTCTTCAGTCTTAATGTGACTCTATTTGTTCTGGGCATCTCTCGGTTGTCTGGGCCGAAGCAGGATTTTAGCCTGCTTCACTGATGGAGCACATCTGGAGATGGATTGAATCAGTGACTTAAACTAAAGCGCTTGGCTGGCTGCTTTGGCTGTAATGTCATGTGAATAGTGAATCAGTGCTGTTTGGTGATGGCGAAGGACAGGTTAAACAAATGCCTCTACTTTCAGACTCACTAACTTTCAGTTTGCACTTGGATGTGGCAGAGCTTGTTTTTGGAGCAGAAGCTCGGAGTGAATAGCAGTAGTGATGCATTGGAGAATTGGCTGCCATCCCAGTTCATGTGTCTGCACATCCTCTGCATAAACCAGCCATAACCCAAAAGACCTGCTCTCCGTTGGGGGCAAAAATAGACACAATTAGAAGCCTTTTCCTTTCAAATGTAGCCTTGTGAATGTTGCATGTGAGGTTTGGGAACAGGTAGGAAGAGGGAAAAGTCTGGTCAGAAGAGGCAGCAGACCCACTACTGTACTTTAGCGAATATAACCTGCGGGTTATGCGAAGTTTTACATACCCCCGCCCCCCACGGGCTATACTTGTCCTCGTGTAATACAGGTTTTTTTACTGAAAGGAAGACAAGACTGACTGACTTGAGAAAAGCAACATATTTTAATTTAATAATAGAGGTAGTTACATTAAAATTCATTAGTTTACTGTGCAACTAGTAAAAGAATAAAAACAATTTAAAAAAGCCATCTTCACATTCTCATTCACTCTGGTCTCTAGAATCAGTGCCAGCATCCTCCTCCTCAGCGTCTGAGTTCTCAAAACCATCAAAACTCTCGTCATAGTCACTGTCTTTAAAAACATCCATAAAATCCATAGCCAAGGCTAGGTTGGCTTCGGTGACAGTTGAGGTCTGTGGTGCAGAATCAGAATCGCTGTCATACTGGGAATCAGAGCGATAAGGGTTGTAGCCTACTTAGTGCTCCTCGTTATCAGCTGCAGCTCATTAACACTTGATTACAGGTGCTTTGCATTAACATTACCCGTGGTTCATCTCCTGCGGGCTATACACGTGTGCGGGGATACAAGACTTTTTACTCAATCAGGGAAGACCGCAGGTTATACACAGGTGTGGGTAATAATCATGCGTGGGTTTTATGCGCTAATTTACGGTAGTTGTGTGTTGCGGAGCTTTTTAAGATACATTTGTTCTAACAGCTTTTCAAGGTGCAGAAGAAGAAGAAAACTTGCTGTAGAAGTAAATAAGAAGTTGAAATGGAAAGAACTCTGGCCTTGGAGCAATAGAAGTGGTGACAGCATCAGCGCAAAAGGAATGTGAGGGTTACATGCTGCAAATAGATAAATTACCAAAGGCATAGCAATTGGCACAAGGAAAACTAGGGATGAGAGTAAGAGAAGCATGGGTTTTGGGTACAAAGAAAGCACTCAAGCATCTTAATGTGCCTCAGATACATTGAATGGGGCTTTGGGCCTTGACTGTACTGATTAGATGGAAGCTGGGAATTTGACTGCCATTAGTTGGGACTCTTATCTCTCTACTGTCACTGCTGATTATCAAACTGTCGAAATGGCTTTCTCCGCTTATAATCTGACTGATGCGGTCAGTAACTGTCACAAGGTGGTGTTCTTGGCGTCCGTCACTCCCCAGTTAACTGACTGTAACGTCAGGCTTTGGTGCATTTCCTCGTGGAAGAAACTGGCCACTGGGCTGTGTTCCAGAATCAGAGGCTTTATCAGACTCTGCCTGGACTGGCACAGTACCTGTTTGGCTGGTTTCCCGTCTAAAAGTGGCTGAGGTTCTGGCCAGCCAGTTCATGTGGAAGGAGGGAGGGTGGGCCCCTGCTGAATGGTAGTGTGTTTAGAAAAGGGAGTGCTTCTGTTAAGAGATTTGGGTAATCGGCAAGAGTGAAAAAGGAAATGAAGCATGCACTAGGTGTAATGGATTTTTGGTAAATGTATCTGACTAGGTATGATCTCACCACAAAAGCCTCTGCTCCACTTGAGGATCTTTTGCTTCCTCCTGGAACTTAGTAATTGGCACAAGTAACTAGGACCTAGGCAGCAAGGATTTTTACCTCCTAGCTATTCTTCCTTCTCCCTCCCTACTCCTGCTCTTCTGTGCACTGTCTGGAATTCAGTTGTGACTGGGTTAAGGGATCCACCCAGTTACTACAGTAAAAATCATAGTGAACATGGGACTTAACCATGTACACTGACAAAAGCTTAAACCCATGTAAGAAGACTCAAATAAATATTGTGTGTAGACTGGATCCAGGTAATAACAGTCCTATTACTTGGTATTGCCACAGTGTTATGGGGAGTATCTGTGGATCTCCCTCAAACCTGCCTGGGGGCAGAAAGAGATCCCAGAGAGTTTAGAACAGAACTAGAGTCTCTTGAGGAAATAAACTTACAGTGCAGTTTTTTTAGAGAACTCAATTTTAATTACTTAACTCCTGCTCTTTATAACAATTGGAAGTTTTATTGGCTGGTTTTGTAGCATTTCTATAATAAGCACTGGGAGAGTCCTGCCAGGGAGTAAGTCTAGCTTCTCAGACTATAGCAGTAAGGGGGAGTTCCTCTGAAGGCAGTTGAAACATCGCTCAAAAGGTGTGGCGAAGCTAGTTGGCTCTTGCACTCAGCAGCCTTAAAAGCATTAAGGAAGCACAGACTAGAGTGAGGACAACTGAAACTGATCTCGGAGCCTTTTCTGTACAACAGTTTCTCTGTTCCTTAGAGCAGAAAGCCAGTCTAATATGTAAGGCAGCAGTTAGAGAAATAGCCACTCTTAGAACTAACATCATATGTGGAATAATCTTTGCAATGTGTGTTTGGTAAAACTGTAACAAGATGAATTACTGTTGTAGTGAACCCGATTAGTAAGACTAGCCCTCAAGTTGGACAGCAGGGCTAGAATTCTGAAGTCCCAAGTGTGTATTAACCCATGTGCAAAATGTAGCGTGAATCAGTCAGAATGTTAAATGGAAAAACCTATTTGCATTCAGAATGTTACTCCTTTTCTTATGTTTTTCTTAGAGGCTTTTGCTTAGAATCATTTAATTGGAGATGTCTTGGTGAGCACACTCCGGGTGGTGGTTGTTTTGTGATGGCTACACATACAATGACTTGGCAGGCTCTGGTGCAAGACATCTTTAGTTCCCACCCTGTTTGGTGATGAAACTTGGGCAAGGGTGGAACAGTATGTCTACCAAACTTTCTCGAGGGGAACTCTGAATAGAAAATACTTCCTGCTTGTGCCCCAAAGGTTTGACTTGAGCTACAGCCCAGCTTGAAAGCTGTCTATCATGAAATGGAATTTATGATGAGCTATAGCCTATATTGTCTCATAGGCAGTCAGAATCTGCTTATCGGGTGACTTTTGAGCAGTATTGGAACTGTCATCTCCACCTTTGCAACTGACTCTATCTTGAAACCCGTCATTCTGTCCATATAAGGTAATCTCTGAGTTCCTTACTGTTGGCACAGTGGCAGGAATGTCAGGGTAATGCAGCTGCCTCAACGTAGCTCATTCTCCTCCTCCTTGATGCAGGAGCCGGTCATGTGGCTTAGAAATGTTTCAGCATGTTCAAAGATCTACTTCAGTTTCACTCTCCACCTTACCCTTAGGAATTTTGGGCTTGATCCTGCAAATGCTGAGAAATCTAGTAATGTGTTCAATAACTTCATCTCATTGACTAAAATGGGAGTAAAGGCTGCAAAGCACCTTCATAGCGGCACCCTGGATCTCATAGCCTCAGGGCAGTGGTTAGCATGTTGCCACTTCGATGTAGACACACGTCAAGTTCATTTTCCTCTGAGAAGTATCAGAGATCTACAGGATCAGTGCTGCATCCCAACTTTTAAACAGTTTCTTGGAGGAACCCCTTCAGTGCTGGACCCCTAGAAGAGGTTTCACTCTTCCTTCAGGGCAGGCCACACAATCTCACCTCCTCTAAGCTGGAGCCTCGGATCTGGCACTCCTATGTCATGCTTTGAACTCTGCCCAGCAAGTCCACTTATAGATTCCTCGTTAGTGACTTATGCTATGCCAACACTGGCACCCGAACAACAAAACGTTTGTCATGCAGAGGTGTTAAAATGACCCCCCCTCCCCCCCCCCGGAAAGACACAAGTTTTGTGAACAGTGCTTTATCGGCTAGAGTGCTCTCCTGCTGACAGACTGAACACCACTTGTTGCGCTGGAAGTATTTTGTCAGCAATAGCCAACAAAGCTGCACTGCCTGACTTTTAGAGACATGGCTGTGTTGCTAAAAGCTGTGTAATGTAGACCAAGTGTTGTACGTTCTTCTGTGACTAAGGCACCGCATCAGGTTTGTGTTTGCAGTGATACAAAGCAACAATTTGAAATGAGTGATTCGTTAGTCCTCTGGAATGCAGCATTGTTACTTCATCGGTTAAACATAGTCCATCTGGTCAAGCCAGAGGAAATTGGAACTCACCAGCCACATGGTGGTAGATTCCATGTTATGTTCTTTCTCTCTGACTCCTGTCTGTCCTGGGAGAGGGCAGCACCTCCCAGCAGAGCCGTGGTAGCTCACCAGTCCACCTGCGGGAGATTTCCTCTGTCACCTATCAAGTATTCGGTTGTTAAGCTTCCATTGCCCTCTGAGTCAGTTTCCATAAGATCCTTAAGGAACCTACTCATTGCAGACCAGACACCTTATAGTCTGCGCTGCCCCAAGAGCAGACTCCACTCATTTGCTTCCACTCTGTGGCAATGGACAGTACAGAGAAACTGAGGCACACATTAGTATTACAATTCAGTTTTTTTGGGGTGATTTTTGGTGGCAGGAGGCTTCACAACCCTGAACTCCCACTATGAATTGGGAAGGTTCACTCTAAAGCCTTATGGCTTTCTGACCCCATTAGTTTAGAATCGGGATATGAACGGATAACCAAGATGGTGGGCTGGGAGCTTTCCGCGGGGCCAGAAGTGCCCCCCACCATGTGCAGGGCTGCCGACTCCTGCCAGCCCCCCTGCCCACGTGGGCACCTGCTCCAGCACACTCCATTCAATCAGTTAACTGCTTAAATATAATGTTTAACTGGTTAACCAATTAAACGAGATTTTACATCTCTAGTTTTGAAATACCAGTAACAATTCATCTTTTCCTGGCTAAAAAAGGTGCAGTTATTCTCTGCCCCCACACATCCTGTGTTGCAGTGGCTCTTCAGATTGAAAATTTTAGTGTGAATGTATAAAATTAAAATGTCCTGAACTGTGCCTTCCAGGTTTTTTGTGTGCGTTGGCTTAATGCCACGTGGAGGGAGAACACCCACCCTTTACAGCTGCTTGTATGGTTTGGCAGGACTCCAGAGCAAAATAGGTAGAGCCAATCCAAGTGGCATGGCTCACCTGGGCTGGTGCCAGACCAAGCCCTTGTGGAGCAATTGAGTCAGACTTTCTAGCCCTGTTCATCTTGCTCCTCCCAATCCTATAATTATACTAAGAAAGGTTGCAGGAGGGAGGGGGACTTGAGAGTTTCTTTAACATTCTCCCCCTCTTGAGTAACCCAGTACTTCTATTTGAATTACGCCCTAATTTGACACTAGGGGCCCGGGAATCAGAGTAAGAGCTCTCTTAGCATTCTGTACTTCATAGATCTTAAGTGAGTGTGAGGTTGCTGGGGGAAACGAGCTGATTATCTGCAAGCTCCTGTTCTGACCCAGCAGGTTAATGACACTTGCATGACATCATTACTGTCTAGCATAGGCTTCACTATCTGTTTTCTTCCTTCATAGCTGCTGCTTGAAATTCTCTCCTTAGACCAGGAAGCACAGTGCCATGCTGCACTTCCTCACTGGGGCTTGAGCCAGCAAAGTTTCTGGGGGGAGAGGGAGTGTGAGTAATGGCAGCAATAAAGGGCTGAGATTAATGGGTTGCTCCTCTGACTCTGGATCAGAGGAGTGAAGATCAGTGTGGATAACTAAATCTGTTGCACAAACCTTTCTCAATCTGCCCCAGTTCAGTGGGTGACAGTTTCTCTGAGGTTTCATCAGAGCTTAATTCATTGAGTTTTTCTTTGTTCTGAAAAATTCAGGTGTTTAATGTGTTAAACTAGAGCCAACCTAAACAAGTCACCTGCCGTGTAACAACTGAACAAAGACGTTCATGCAAATGCTGAGAGCCTGGGAGGTACTTGGTAAAACTTAAGGTACAGAAGTTAAATGCCAACCGTTTCCATAACCTGTAGGCTAATTCCTTTGTTTTTATTACCAGTTTAGGTTGAAATGTGAGCATAGAACATAAGCATTTAGCAGGGCTGGGGGAATGATGGTAACAAAGATGCTGTATAAAAAGATAGCGAGAGCTATCAGAGTCCCAAGTCTACTCCAGTTATTGTTATATTACACTTGGCTGCCAGTCAAGATCATAGCTGTTACAAGGCAATTCCAAACCAGCAGCCTGGGGGATTAGTATTAGGGTAGCCATTGCTACGTCCTCCCTAGCTGACCTGCAGTCTTCACTCGTGGTGCCGAGGAATCTGTTCTGCTTGTGGTGATGCTGTCATTCACCAGTTTTTACCCTCTGCCCTAAGGAGATGGGCTTAATAGAGGGGTGTTTTACCAGTGCTAATGTTACTGACACGTCATCTTTGAGGGTGTCCCAGTTATAAGGCAGGACTGACCTTAAATGGGAATATGTGTTTCTCTACAATGAAAATGGCTTATAGCTTATGCCAAGAGCAGCAAATGGTGAGCTTCCTAATAGCTGCTGGGAGGAAGGCAGCCGCAGTAATGTACAGGAAGGAAGTGATCTTTTCTCCTTAAGAAGCTAATATAGCAATACTGCCTCCACTGCAGTGCCTACATCCCTAGTGCTTAGCATGACTGGAGCTTGTAAACCCGTAACCAGTTAACTGCTTACTCAGTAAGCATCACTTTTCCCAGGTGATGCTTCTGTTAACTGGTGCCACAGAGGGCTGCTTCAGCCCAACTGGACCTGCTGTCCTGCAGGCAGGGAGGCTGCTTCAGCCCAGCCCCCTGACCATGGCGCACTGTGGGTGGGCGGTTAACATTTTAAACACTATTTTACATCCCTGCTAAGCACCGCACAAACCATGCTTCCTGCTCCAAAGAGTTTGCAGTCTAAGCCAGTGAGGGACAGCCTAGGCTAGTGAGTGGGATGCATTAGTGGCCCTCTTGCGGCCCTCTCAGATGAAAGATTGTCATAACCAATCCCAGGAGAGAGTAGTTGTGCTAACTGCACTTGTGTGCCTAGAATTTGCTGGGTGTGCAGACTGAACCCTAGCAGTGCTTTGGCTGGATGCAGTGGGAGCGCAGGGCTCTCCTAATCTCCTGTGCAATCAGCATGCGTCTCACTTCACATGCATCTCACTTTTGTAATAGTGGTAGGAAAAAAACTGTGGATGAAAGCCAACAGAATCTGGCACCCCGTGTGTGGGCAGCAGTAAACAAAATGTCTTGTGGGCCACCCGTATCTGATCGTGTTCTATCTGCCCCCACTCCCCCCCCCCCAGTCTAACCTGTAGCATTGTGAGATCAGCTGTGAAAAATACTTGAGTGAGGTCCATCAAGATTTTGCGAGGTGCTGTACAAAAGGCATGATACCGCCACAGCATGCTTGAACATGGAGTCTGTTGGGAGCTCTACATTTTCCCTCATGGTCACTTATGTCCATGGTACAAAACTACTGTTGATTCTTGGTCCTCAGGAAGGATAAGGACTGAATTTGCAAGAGGGTTGTAGTTCAGGCATCAGGTTCCCTGGCAGTGCCATGTTACTCGCTCAGATTAGGCCTGGCTGTAACTAGTGTTGTTTAATTAGTTCTCTCACTTTCGTAAATGTCAAATACACCTGCTTATGTGTGGAGTTGGGTTCCTAAGGGAAACAATGCAATTCTGCAGTTTGACTTTTACAACACTGGATTGCTGGGGATGAAATTAGTCTCTTAAGTCAGTGGTCTCCAACCTTTTTACACTCAAGATCACTTTTTAAATGTCAGAACAAGCCAAGATCTACGGCCCCATCCTTCCCCCAAGACCACACCCCTTCCTTGAAGCCCTGCCCTCTCTGTTCTCCTCTTCTCCATCACTTGCTATCCCCAGCCCTTATACACTCTCAGGGTAAGGCTACACTGCCGCTTTTTTTCGATTCTTCTGTAGGAAGAGGTTTTTCCAACGTTTGGCCTGTGTAGACTGGGCCAAATGTCAGAAAAACCCTTCTTTCGGAAGCCCCCTTGTTCCACGAGGAATAAGGAATACAGGGGTTACTGAAAGAGCATGTTTGCTCTCCGCTTAAAAAAAAGCAGAACAACAAACGCACCCCTGGACGCGGAAGAGTTTTTCCGGGATACCTCTGGAATCCCGGAAAAACTCCTGCAGTCTAGTCGTACCCTCACTGGGTTGAGACAGGATGTGTGGGCTCTGGGGTAGGAATAAGGGATTTGGGTGTGGGAAGGGGTGAGAGGTGCAAGCTCTGGGAGGGAATTTGGATGCAGGAGGAGGTGGAGAAGGGGATGCTGGCTCAGGGAGGGGGCTCCAGGCTGGGGAGTGTTGGGGTTAGGTGGAGGGTTGGGGTACTGAGCAAGCCACAGGCTTGTGGATGTGAGGGTGCAGGAGTTTGGGTTGGGGTATGTGAAGGGCTCAGGGCAGGGAGGTTGGGAATATGATGGGCTCAGGACACAGATTTGTGGTGTGTGGATGGTGCAGAAGTGTTGTGGCAGAAGACTGAGGATGTAGAGGTGCCAGGAGTTTGGGGACGTGAGAGGCTCAGGACAGGGGGTTCCAGTGTATGATAGGCTCAGATCTAGGGTCTTGGGGGGGAGGGGGGATGCAGGAGTGTTATGATGCTGTGCCAGATGGGGGCTTGGCCCCAATTGGGGGTTTGTTGGCCAGGCTTCATTTTTAAATAAAATATTATGTCAAACGCAAAGTTTCAGCATTGTCTTTCTTTATGAGAAGGGCAGGGAACCTGTTTTGAGTCAGGGGTCACTGACCCATAGAAAAGTCAGTTGGGGCCACACAAGGGAGATGCAACAAAAATAACTCCTCCAAAAACCTCCAAGCCTCACTAATGTGGCCCCAACTGTGCTGGTGGGAGCACGGGACAGGGTGCTAGTGGGTGCCGGGGCACGGGACAGGGTGCCAGTGGGGGTGGGGGCAGGGGACAGGGTTCTGCAGCAGGGGACCGAGTGCCAGTGAGAGCAGGGGGCAGGGTGTTGGTGGGGGCAGGGAGTCCGCGCAGAGGAGGGAAGCCCCAGAGCATGCCTCCTTCTGAGACTCCTATAACCTCTTCTCCTCCCCGCCCCCGCCCCCACCCCCACCCCCACCCCCACCCCTGCAGAGGAGGGAAGCACCGGTGCGCACCTCCTCTGGGGAATCCTAACCCCTCCCGCGCAGCAAGTCCCCGGCATGCCACAGACCTGAGTTGTGGTACCGTGCCAGCTGTTTGGGGGAGGGGGAGCAGCCAGCACACTTCCTGAAACCCTGGAAGTGGTGCGCAGCTGCCGGACTTCCTTCCACCCTGCAGGAAGCCGGCACTACCTCCATTGTCGCTGGAGGTAGGTAGTGGAGCTTCTTCGGGGTGGCTGAGCCCTCCCGATCAACCAGTTGATTGCGATGGACAGGTTGGTGACCCTGGCTCTAAGTGTTGGTTCTAGTTTGACTATGCTGAAGGATCAAAATTTTAAACCAAACAGGCTTTAAACTGTCTCCAAAAAGTTAGAGACCATCAAGGGGTCTTGTATGGGCCAAGCCAAAAGCACTGATTGGGATGTGATGAAATAAATTGAACAGACAAAACCGAATGAAGTGCAGGTGGTAGAATAAAGACAAGTATTCAATAAAAGCAGCTCTGATTGCTTCCCCAGTGCTACCAAAGCACAGAATTATGAAGAGCTGTGTATTGGATGCAGAGTATTCACACCTGTCTGTCTTTCTGGAAACTTCTGCTTGAGGAACTTTTGCATACAGAAGACCGTTTGCTTGTGCCATCTTTGTCCATATCCAGAATAAATACATCACTATTAGAGATGTAAAATCCCAGTTAAGTGGTTAAACATTAGGTTTATCTAACGTTTAACAGGTTCACTGACTAAGTGGGATCTGGGTGGAGGACTGCTCCAGTCTGGCTGAAGCAGCCCCCAGCCAGCGGGGCTCCCGTTCCCAGCCCTGCGCACTGGGGCTACCACCGGCTCCCAGCCTCCGCCCAAGCAGCCTCTGTCTGCGGTGGGTCAGGCTCCCCGCAGACAGAGGCTGCTACAGACACCAGAGCAGCCCCTGTCTGCGGGGCGCTCGGGCCTGCTGTGGACGGGCTGCTCCAGAGGAGAGCAGTTCCTGTCCATGCAGCCCCCAATGTTAACTAATGATTAATTTACTAATCAAGTTGTCAGTTGAATTTCCATCGACTAGTCAATAGGCACTTCCGCATTCCTCCTTTGAAATGTACAAGAGTCCTCAGTGGGGAGGCTCTTGTGCATTTCAAAGCGGAAGTACCCTCATGGAGCCTGGGGTCAGTGGGGGACTCCCCAGCTGCTCCCAGGCTCCCCGCGGCATTTCCTGCATGGAGCCTGGAATCAGCTGGAGTTCCCAGCTGTGCCGAGGCAGCGTTTTAAAGTGGCAGTGCCACACGGAGCCCAGGTATGGGTTCCATGCAGCGCTGCCACTTTGAAGTACCCCCACCCCTTTGCTCTGTCTGTCTGATAGAGGCAGCAAAGGGGGGAGAATTGACTAGTCAATTAGTCCTTAACATCCTTACTCCAGCCCCCACCGGTTATGGGTTAACCAGTGACCTGGTTAACCTTTCATATCCCTGATCTCTATACAAACTGTACATTACATGAGATACTTGCAGTGCAAGAAACTGAAAGGATTCTAAAACATTAGCTTGGCGCATGAAGATGTTTTAAATCTATATAATCTCCCTTATTTGGGGATTTTGCATAAATGCAGTGATGGCCATAACTCTTTAGTGTAACTGCATATATAGGGACTATTCCTAGGGTCTTAGACTGGTAGTTTGAGTAGCATTTCATATTCTTACAGCAGAATTGTTACTTAAAATGCTTTATCCTGAAAGTCGTTTTGTAGAAATTAGAGGTTAATTGAGTGAAACAAAAATGTAACTCTGTTTGGAGTGCAAACTGGAGGCTTTCCAGATGCAATAGAAGTGAAATCTACACCACTGAGCCTTTCAAGGTATTTTGCCCTTTACGTAGCCAAACATGAGACTGAGTAAGGAAACAGGATTTTACTTCTAGGTGCTAGACTTTGGGATCAGTTTGAGTGAATCAACCTAATTTGTTGTGGTAGTTTTTTTAAGTCACTAGTCATAGCATAAAAGAAGGTGGTGTTCTCTAGTGGCTAGAGCAGGGAATTGGGGATAGTTTCCTAACTTCTATTCATAATTCTGTCGGTAATCCAGTGCAGAGGGTTGGATAAGTTGCTTCCTTTTTCTGTACTTCAGTTTACTAATTAACCACATGGCCAGAGTGGGGGCTAAAGGGCAGATCAGAAGAAAGCAGTTCCCTGTTGATGAGGCTTAATTTATGTGAAACAGATTTTTCTGAGGAATATGTACTGCTATTGTTATAGTGCATCACTTGCGGTGATAGTCACTGGGTCTCTTGTAGGACACCTTTTTCTTTGCTTTGCCTAGTGAGTCAAGCCAGTTCAACCAGAAGCATAGCATTCAGGTGTCACTGAGCTGTGGATGCATCGTGGGTCTCGAGTCAATGTTCCATGACGCCCTGGAGAATAAATTGCTCTTGGCCTCAGGAGCTGAAAGCTCACTTGGTATGCTTCGATCAAGAGACCTTGAAGCATATCCTAACCATTATTTGTGCATGGCCTTAATCTCCCATGAGCCATCACCCTTTGAGCTTTCAGGTTTTACTTTCTCAGTGACTGGATTCCGATCGCTGCCCAGAAAGTGCTGAGTCGATGGCACCTGCCAATGGAGAGTTTTCTTAACTCAGATTTAAGCCGTTTTTGTTGCTGTCCGTAGTCTGTTCCAGTTTTCTGTAACCAATTTTAACCCTCATACTGCTTGCAGTTCTGTTGTACTGGAGGCCATGACTTCCAAGGAGCTGTGAATGATGTTGACCCAGTAGATGGTGCTTTTCCCCCAGTCAGAACTGAGCTAATGCCCAGTCATTGTGCTATCAGGATGTGTTACTATGGGAACCCCTGCCTGGTCTCTTGGCACCCCTTGCAGGTCTCCTTCTAGACTAAATTGTAGCTAGACATCCAGAAATCCAGTTTGTATTCCTCTTGGCCACTTGCAGGCCAGTTACTTACTTGTTCCCAGAACCCTTTCATGAGTGAATAGCATACATTGGTTAGAATTTACCTTCTCCACTCTAGGGTATTTAGGCTAACTCTGTCAGAAGTTGTCGCTGATGACATTATCCGTAGGCTTTTGTGACATAGTTGGCACTCATTTGTTAATAGCTATGACTGAAGAAATTGACATCAGTTTGTCTCCATCTGTTGGCAGGAAAGGGTAAATCACTCCTTAGATTTGTAGAAGAATGTCAAGGAATGGAAACATCCTCTTCTCTGTGGATTCCAAGGTTACAGAATATGGGAGGAAGAAG
Source organism: Pelochelys cantorii (assembly GCA_032595735.1). Taxonomy (NCBI): domain Eukaryota; kingdom Metazoa; phylum Chordata; order Testudines; family Trionychidae; genus Pelochelys; species Pelochelys cantorii. Next base: position 647,298 of record CM064358.1, on the reverse strand, counting down.
CTTGAGCAGAACACAGATTGTCTAAACTTTGTCTAGTCAAATAATCATGTGAAGACCAGATGGTTCTGAAGCCAGCTTTCATATCCACCTTGTCATTGCTATGACAGGAAATGCAATTGTGGGAGTAGGAGCAAGGGACTGAGTCACAATTCACGGGTGCTGTTCCAGCCAGTACAGCTAACTTGCTGTGCTCTTGTATTAATCACCTGCATGCAGAGAGGGGTTCTGTACACACTTCTGGCCGGCTGGGAAATACATGCTTTCATCTGAAGAAGTGGATTGTGCCCACGGGAGCATGATACCATCTACGTATTTTGTTAGTCTTTAACGTGCTGCAAGACTTTTTTTTTAAATTTCCTTTTCAGTTACATACTAACCCCTCTGAAGCTTTCATTCTGTTTAGTTACACAACCCGTGAGATCCCTGTCAAACACTGCCTTAATGCGTTCCGATCTGCAGGATCTCCTACCTGAATTAGAGTGCACACTGTTCCCAGACGCTGTCCCCCTGCTGTTTAGTGAAATAAACTTCCATTGTTGAGAGCTTAGTTACAAGATTGCTTCCTCATGACATAGTACAACCTTTGATTTGTCTTTCAAAGTCCCTTTCTCCCCTCACCTCCCCCCATTGCTTTGAAGATGCAAGATCCTTGTAAGATGCTGATTTGCCTTCCTCTCTCCTTTTGAGGTCATTAAGCACATGTTTCACAAGAGGAAGGTGTCTGGGGAAAGGCACTTAAAATGTAAGAGTCTCAATAAACTATTTCAGTGTGTGGCAGCCTTATCAAGTGGAAAACAACACCAGCATAGTTCTGGGGTTCTTTTAAAAGCTTATCCTCAAATTCTGTCCATGAAATGGGGTGGGGAAACACTTTTTTCCTCCTCCCATCTTTGTCAGATGAATGGCTCGTTAAAAACTCCCATTGTAACATTCCTTAGCACTGAGCTCACCCAAGGTACCAAGGATTGGCCAGCAGTGTTTGGGGTGGAACAATACTCTGGGTTCGTTCATTCTGCTTCCTGGCTGTAGGAACCTGCCACACAGCAGGTTATGGAGGGGCTGTGCCATGACGCACATGGATGGATTTTGATCCCCATCCCATCTCAGCAGCAGTGGACTCTGCCCTGGTGTGAGAGCCCAATGTGTGTGGCTGTGAAAGTTCATCATAACAGGCACCACTACCTAGATAGCTGGAACAAAAGGGTCAATCGCTTGTGAATGCAACAGATCTTTGAAAGGTGACTGGGTTGGAACTGTGTGTGGAAGAAAGGGGATAGGTTGGGCTCAAGCCATGAGGTGGGCTGATATGACTTTGTCCTTGGAAGCAGGGTTAAGAGCTTTTGCTGGTCTCCTCTCCTCCTCCTCCCCCCAAAGGGGATGGGCAGAGTTGTAATTGATCCGCAAGGAGGCTGAATAGAATGTCACTTCAAGGAAATGCGTGGTCTGTGCCCTCTTAACTTGCCTGAATCGCTGATATTTCTGCAAGTTTCCTACTTTAGACTTAAGTCACATTCAATTCAACTAAATGGGTGGTAGCACCAGAGAGTTTCTTCCTGAAATTCTGTGGTAGACAGGACTGTGAAAGCAAGTACGCTGAGGAGGCCAGAAGAGGGAATAAGAGTTTTATGATGAACCGAGTTTTGTGCTAAACCCTTTTTGTGAGGACAGCAGGCTTTAGCCATAAGGAAAAATTAGGGTTACTTGTTCCCGTAACACAAGAAATAGGGGGTCATGAACAGGTAATGCAGGGGTTCTCAAACTTGTGATACCGCAACCCCCCTCTAAGTTGTTCGCAACCCATCGGGGGGGGGGGGGTCAGGACCCACAGTTTGAGAAACACTAGGCTAATGGTTAACAATTACTCAGGAACAGCCTTGCAGGGCTGCTGATGGCGTTGTGGGGGAGGGGAAGAGGGGGAAAGCGCTGCTAGCTCTCAGCCCATGCAGACCCTCCGACAGGGTCAGAAGCAGCAGCCAGGATTGGGAGCAGTCCCTGCCCATGGTATGAGGGCTGTGGGCTGGAGCACCCTCTGCCCGTCCCCATTTAATCAGTTAACCAGTTAAAGTTTAACCGGTTAACTAATTAAAGGGGATTTTACATCCCTAGTATCAGGTTTGAAACCTACAAAAGGAAGTGTTTTTTTTTTCATGCAACACATAGTCAACCTGTAGAACTCCTTGCCAGAGGGTGTTATGAAGACCAGGACTTTAACTGGCTCAAAAAAGAATTAGATAAATTCATGGAGGATAGGTCCACCAATGGCTGTTAGCCAGGATGACCTCTTTGTCAGAAGCTGGGAATGGGCAATGGGACGAATCACTTTATGGATGATTCCCTGTTCCGTTACTCCTTCTGGGGTGCCTGGCATTGGCCACCGTCAGAAGACAGGATCCTGGGCTAGATGGACCTTTGGTCTGACCCAGTCTGGCGGCTGTTATGTTCTTAGCCAGGGCTACTCAACTTTAGAAGCTGTGGGGGCCACAATGATACTCACAGCACATGCTGAGGGCCGCTGCAACTTAAGGGTGGTTGCAAATACATGCAAATAGCTTTTCTCACCGGGCATGAATACAAAGATTAAGGCAAGACTACACAACACACAGGCAAGTCAGTTCTGCTGATATTACTAAAATGCAACATTTATCCGATTTCCACCCATATGACAGCACTTTCAATGAGCAATGACAGTCCAGGAATTTAACTACTAAAATGCATCTCAACAGAAGAGCATTATATTGACTACTCTTTTGTTTTGGCTCCCACCCGCGGGCCACGTGTTGAGCCCCCCATAAACCCAAACTGCACTGTGAGCCGCAAAGAAACAGGCCGTGTGCTGCATGCGGCCCATGGGCCACGTGTTGAGTAGCCGTGTGCTTAGCTATAGTAAAATAAGGCTTTTCCTCTTGGAAAGTAACTTTCTCCAAAGCTATATAACTTGTGGCTTATTCTGAAAAGTCTTTAAGGCATCACTTCTCAACTGCTCTGAACAGAACTGTTCAGCTCACTTCCTGAGCAGGCAGAGCAGTTTCTGGATTTCATATCAGTGGGGGTGCTCCATACTACATTTAAAAGGGTGTTTGCCATTGAATTGGAGAGTACGCTTCCTGGAGGCAGGGGGAGGCTTTTTATAGCATCAAACACTTTGAAGTACAGCAAATATTAATAAACTACAAAGACAGTAATTTCCTGTGACTACTGCTCATCACCCTAGCTGAGGGGGTAGGCTGGCGGTAGGAGTGTTGCATGACAAAATGTGCCACTTGCTTAATTGCCTTTCTTTAGTGTTCCAGAAAGGGCAGACCTTGTGCCTACACTGGCCTTTAGCAGTCTTAACTATTAGGAAAAAAACAGCAAGCAAACGATCTGGTAGCACTTTATAGACTAACAAAACATGTAGATGGTATCATGAGCTTTTGTGGGCACAGCCCACTTCTTCATGCTTGTGCCTCTACTCATGCTCTACTTATGATCTTTACTACACTAACTTTCCAGAACTAGAGCTTTCAGTTATGACAGGAATTCTGGATATCTAAACTAAAAATAGTTGATTGTGAAATCGTATGCAGTCTCTCCAACTGCTGGTAAAGAGGAATCTTTTCTCTGCAGCTATCTGGTTTTTTGTATATTAGGAACTTTTGTTTCAGCAATACGTTTTAGATGTGTGTGTTATTTCCTGAAGAATGTGAAACATGCCCCCATTTTCACTGTTTCATGTAGTTTTTATTTTACCCCGAGCACACAAAATGACAAAACCCACTTCTTCCCCTGGTAGACCTGAGTAATTCCTAACACATTTTCTTCTCTCCCAGCCTATGTGTTGGGCATGCTGTCCTCAGGATGTGTGGAGGAGGGTTTTTAGAGTGAATGCCAGTTTTAGATTGGTGTAATCTTCCATTGGTGTCATTACACTAGTGTTTCTCAGCACACATAAGAACATGGACTTGTTTAGTTTAGAAAAGAGAAGACTGAGAGGGGATGTGATAGCAGTTTTCAGGTATCTAAAAGGGTGTTATAAGAAGAAGGGAGGAAAAATTGTTCTCCTTGGCCTCTGAGGATAGGATGACAAGCAATGGGCTTTGAATGCATCAGGGGAGGTTTAGGTTAGACATCTTCCTGCCTGTCAGGGTGGTTAAACACTGGAATAAATTGCCTAAGGGGATTGTGGAATCTCCATCACTGGAGATATTTAACAGCCGGTTAGATACCTGTCAGGGATGATCTAGACCAGTGGTTCCCAAACTTTTCAGCATCATGCCCCCTTTTTGATTTTTGAAAAACCCTCATTGCCCCCCCACCCCCACCCCCAACCAGCAAAACTTGTTGAGCAAAAAAAAAAAGGGAACTGACTGGGGCAGCAAAACTTGATTTTGGAGGGGGGGGGGCGGCTGGGTTGCCTCCCCTCCCCCCCCCCCCCCCCCCCCCGGAATTTCTTCACGATCCCCAGTTTGGGAACCCATGATCTAGACCATGCTTGGTCCTGCCATGGGGGCAGGGGACTGGACTTGATGATCTTTCGAGGTCCCTTTCAGTTCTATGATTCTATGATCAGAACGGCCATACTAGGTCAGACCCTAGCCCAGTATCCTGTCTGCCGACAGTGACCAATGCCACATGCCCCAGAGGGAGTGAACACAACAGGTAATCATCATGTGATCCTTCTTCTGTCATCCATTTCCAGACAAACAGAGGCTAAGGACACCATTCCTACCCATCCTTGCTAATAGCCATTGATGGACCTAACTCCATGAATTTATCTAGCTTTTTTTTTAACCCTGTTAAAGTCCTAGTCTTCACAACATCTTCTGGCAGGGAGTTCCACAGGTTGACTGTATGCTGCATGAAGAAAAACTTCCTTTTTCTTTTAAACTGGCTACCTATTAATTTCATTTGGTGACCCCTGGTTTTTATATCATGGGAACATGTAAATAACTTTTCCTTATTCACTTTTTCCACACCAGTCATGATTTTATAGACTTCTATCCTATACCCCCTCAGTCTCCTCTTTTCTAAGCTGAAAAATCCATGTCTTTTTAATCTCTCTTCATATGGGACCCGTTCCAAACCCCTAATCATTTTTATTGCCCTTCTCTGAACCTTTTCCATTGCCAATATCTTTTTGAGATGAGGCAACCACATATGTACGCAGTATTCAAGATGTGGGTGTCCCATGGTTACATACTGAGGCTAAGTCTACACTGGCATTTTAGAGCATTGTAACTTTCTGGCCCAGGGTTGTGACACCCTCCCTCCCCACCAAAGTGCTATAAAGCACCAGTGTGAACCAGGGTAGAGTGCTGGGTTAGCTACTCCCCTCGTGAAGGTGATGTACATAGAGTGCTAGGAGATCTCTCTTCCAGCGCTCGTGCCATGGACACACTTTCGGTTTAAAGCACTGTGCTGCTGCGCATTAACGTTTTAAGTGTAGACACAGCCTGAATCGAGACACATGCCTATGCTAGTTCTGACTTGCCAAGCATTATTCTTCAGCCTTTGCAGTCTCGCTTACTTCCTATGAAGTTATGTCACTTTCCACACTCCAAGGGTGTGTCTAGACTACATGGCTCTGTCGACGGAGCCATGTAAATTAGTGTATTCGGCATAGCCAAAGAAGCGGGGATTTAAATAATCCCCGCTTCATTAAAATAAACACGGCTGCCGCGCTGTGCCGACGATCAGCTGATCCGACACAGCGCAGCAGTCTAGACACGGATCTGTCAGCTGGGGAAGCCTTTGCCGACCGATCCTGTAAACCTCGTTTCACGAGGCATAAGGGATCAGTCGGCAAAGGCTTCCCCAGCCGACAGATCCATGTCTAGACTGCTGCGCTGTGTCGGATCAGCTGATCGTCGGCACAGCGTGGCGGCCATTTTTATTTTAATGAAGCGGGGATTATTTAAATCCCCGCTTCTTTGACTATGCCGAATACACTAATTTACATGGCTCCGTCGAAGGAGCCATGCAGTCTAGACACACCCCCAAGTGCTCCTCATCAGATAGAGGGTAAATCTGTGGCAGCTCTTGAAATTGGCGCATGCCTAAATCCTTAGAGTATCACATTTTAACCTTACCATATTTGCTCTCTGAGGGCTTTGTGTAGGATAGAGTATCAATTAGACAGCTACTGTAGGAGTTTTTGAATGAACAGGCTTAGTAACAGTTGTCAAAACAAACGGTGTCTGTCCAGAACGCTCTGCAGCTGTTCATGTGTTCCTCTGGCAGTACTAATCTTGTGTGTTTTGGATGTGTGGGGTTGCGAATATAGCGTTTCTACAGTGACAGATCTTAACATCTTCAGATGAGAGGCACTCTCTCGAATGAACAGAAGCTTGCGATATTGCAGGTGTTGAATATTGCTCCCTGTAGTGAGGGGAGTTGTGATGTTTGTGTGTGGGCTGCTTAAATGTTACTCTAAGCTGGAAGGGTTGAACTAATGCACTGCAGTGGCCAAGCTACACTGTGGCATTTAGCATGTGGAGTTTTTCACATCGGAGTTGTGGTATGTGCAATTTTAAGCTCCGTAGCTCAGGGTTTGTTTGCCATAGCAAGGAGGCCACCAGAAACCAAGAATAGACCGAGGGCGTCCAGCTATAGCCAGAATGGTCTGTCTTTTGCTCACACAGGAACTGCTTATGTGCTCCACAGCGGCTGCTTGTCCATGTTAACCACATACCTCTGTAGCATAGCAAGGGCCTGCTCATGTGTGTTTGCTATATGTGGTGAGCATTTATTATGTCCACTAAATGCAATTCTGTTATCTGCTAAAGCTCCCTCTTGTTCTACAAACTCCAAGTTAGCACTTGGTCAAGTCTAAAAATGTTGGGTCAAGCTGTTAGTCTGCTGCAAGATAGAATGAAGTAGTGGTTCTTGGAATAAGTTTTTGGGGAAATAGCGGAACGAAAACCTTTGTAAGGTGGTAATGATACTGTCCAGCAGTGAGCTGACCTAGAAATGAAGTGAGCACAGCGAATAGAACTATCCAAGATGGGGCATCAATGTACATGCACGCTGATGAGAACGGTACCATGTTGTGGTGTCAATTATTGGATCCAAATAACTTAATCCATGTAAACCTGGATAGCTTAGATTAAGCCTTTGTTCATTTGTAGACTGAATACTGCAATAACGCACCCTCCTTCTCTTGTTCTTTCAGACTTTTACAGCCTGGTGCAATTCTCACCTGCGGAAGGCTGGCACGCAGATTGAGAACATAGACGAAGATTTCCGTGATGGGCTCAAACTAATGTTGCTCTTGGAGGTCATTTCAGGTGTGTAACTGACTACTACTGCTGTACAGGTTAATTAAAGGATCCCTGAAATCTTGGGCTCCCTCCCATTCTGTCCCTTAAATTGTAAGGCCTTTTGGCCTGTTGCCATGTTTTGTGTGTACAATGGGACTCTGATTTCCAATTAGCGTATGTCTACACTGCAGTTTAAACATCTGTGGCCAGCCCCGATCAGCTCACTTGGACTGTGGGGCTATGCAGTTGCAGGATAGGTGTTCAGGCTGGAGTCCCACAGCTTTGGCTTCAGCCTGTGCTTGAAAATTTAAACCACAGTTTTACAGCCCTGCAGTCCGAGCGCTGCAAGCTGTGGGTGTGTTTGAAGTGCAGACATCCCTTTAGGCCAGGGTCTCTAGGTACTACCACAATGCAGGCACTCCCTGGCTTACAAACATCTGAACATACAAACAGAGCTTACCTGCAGCCTCAGGGGAGCAGGCGAGAGGCACAAGTGGCAGCGAGCAGCACGAGTGCTGGCCGGAGGAGCAGACGGCAGTCTCACAGCCAGCATCTAGAGAGAAGCAGCACGTTGAAGGAGAAACTGCCACTCTCTCCGGACACTGGCTGCACAGCCCAACCTTCTGCTCCTCTGGAGTCTTCCGGCCCGTATTCATGCTGCAGCTCGTCTCCTCCTGAACTGGGGCTGGGTGAAGGCCGGGGGACGGAGGCTGCCAGAGCCAGTGCTGAGCCTGGGGTGGTGGGTGGCATAGGGTTGGGGCTGGCCATAGAGGCTGATGCAGAGCCTGCAGGCAGAGGTGGCAGCGAGGGAATGCCCAGAAGTCCTCTTTAGAATCTCCACCTGCCTCCTCATCCCCATCCAATTAAGCCTGCTTTTCCTCAAGCACCAGGATTCATGGTTACATAAAAAACTATCTCTACTTTCTTCATTGCAAACATGAAGTATTTCAACTACATTCTGGATTACATAGGCTTTTGTGGGCTAGCCTGGGAACCTTACTACTCTTTATTACCTTGTTTCTGTGGGAAAACGTGCTGAGTTTCAAACAATCAATTTACAAACCAGTGTTGGAGACTTCCTGTACAAATAGGCATCTGTTACAATGTAGATCACCCGCTGTGTCTGTGAATATTTGTATTACTGTAGGGCCTAGCAGCACTCATTGTACAAAGACAGTCTGATTCCTAATGCATAGCTGAGCAAATTGTTCATGTAGGAGTAACCTTTGCAGCAATCTACAAATAGCTCTTCTGCCCTGGACATCATTGTGAAGGGACGACTTCTTTGAGTACTTGCTCATGTCCATTCCACTCTAGGGGTGTGTCTAGACTACATGGCTCCATCAACGGAGCCATGTAGATGAGTTTACTAGACATAGGAAAATGAAGCGGCAATTTAAATAATCGCTGCTTCATTTACATCAAATGGCCGCCACGCTGTGCCGATCAGCTGTTTGGCAGCACAGCGGGGCAGTCTGGATGTGCCGTGGTCGACAAGGGAAGCCTTTGTCGACCGTTCCGGTAAACCTCATTTCACGGGGGGAGACTCTCAGTAAGGCAGGTGCAGAATCTGAAAACGTTCACCAAGAGCCCCGAGGAGCAGGATCTCTGCTTGAAGGTCTTCCTCTTGGGGGCTCCACTTCTTCCTGTGTCAGAGCCTTACCGCTTGGATCCCCCTTTAGCACCTTGGAATGCACCAGCACCAGGCTTCACCTTGCACCATTCCCACTCGCCAGTGCCTAAGAGTCTCCCCAGCACCAAAGGGGAAGAGGTCTGTGGGCACAGGCCCTGTCTCGGCTCACACAGGGTACTGCTGGGTACCACAGCCCAGCCAGGAGTCTGCTTCTGAGTCCCATGAGCGGCAGGGCACCCCAGCTTCTCCTGGGGCCTTCATTGCCCGAAGCAGCTCTGGTAGCTGCAGAACCCACAGGCTGGCCAGCGTTACAGACCCCACACCAGGTGCCAGACTTGACTAAGACCCCAGCACCTCAGGGCAAGCCAGTCATGGGACTGCCTCATAGGGCAGTGGAGCATCCTGGGGCCCTGGATCACAGGCGTAGGTCCCCTCCACCGTGGCCTAGGACTCTGTCAGCGGGATCTGTCTCCAGTCAGAAGGCCCAGGTGTCTTTGCCCTGCGCTCACCCTGTGTGGCACGGGACATGGAAGTTGAGGCACTCATCCTAGCACCCTCAGCACTGGCAAGCTTCTGGCCAGAGATTGCCACGGCCCAGGTTCCTCCTGAGGCAAGATTGCTCCCCATCACAGCACTGGCCCCCACCGCCCCGGTACCACCTATCAGGCAGGCACTGGTCCTTGCCCTTGTCTCACCGGCTGACAACCAGGGTTGGTCAGCAAACTCAAGCCTCCATGGCTCCGCTGTGCTCACCAGAAGGGAACAGTGATCTGAGTTGCACCAGGAGTTCAGCCCCTCACTGAGGAAAAGTGAGATCAGTATGGCACTACTGGTCTGAGAGACTGGTACGGCACTTGTGGTGGCAGCAGGGACAGTGGTGCTTTCAGCGCCCCTACTGGAGTCTCTGGGGCATGCCCCTGATGCCTGTCCTGCTTTGGATGTACCATCTCCAGCATTGCTGGCCCTGGAGTCAGAACAAGGGTCTGAATCCCACATGGGGGAAACACATCAGGCTCCAAAACCTGAGGAACTGCCCCCAGAGAGGGAAGGAGAACCTGCCTCTTCACTGGTGTGGTCATTAGGACTCTGCGCTCTGAGGATGCTGCTTGTGAACACCTAGACTAGAATTGCCATGGGCAAGCACTCGAAGAAAAAAATGGCCACCAGACATTTGTAACTGTTCTTTGTTACCCATCTCCATTCCATTGCCTGCCCTCCTGCTGTTCTGTGGCAGCAAGAAGGAAGACATAGGGCCAGTGGTGCCTCATGCCAGCGCACAAGCATGGTGCTCTGCGGGGCACCACAGCTGACTCTATGGATACCGCTAAGGCAGAAATCTGTCTGCACGTGAGTGTGCATGCACTTAGAATGGAATGGACTTGGGCAACACACCTCAAAAACCCTCTGTTACAGAAAGGTCTTTCCCATCCGTGATTTTAGCTCTCACATAAGACTGTAAAGGAAAGTGGTAACTCTTCTGTTTCCCTTTAGGAGAGCGATTACCCAAACCAGAGCGAGGAAAAATGAGAGTGCATAAAATCAACAATGTGAACAAAGCTCTAGACTTCATCGCTAGCAAAGGTGTCAAGCTGGTCTCCATAGGAGCCGAAGGTATGTAATTTAGGTTTCTGAATGTATTGATAGCCAGCTTTAGTTCTTGACTACAGTAGAACCTCGGAGTTGCAAACACCTCAGGAAGAGAGGTGGTTGTAACTGATATATTTGTAACTATGAACAAAACCTTAGGGTTGTTCTTTCAAAAGCTTACAACTGAACATTGATTTACAACTTTGAAACTTTATGCTGAAGAAAAATGCTGCCTTTAACCATCTTTATTTCAATGCAACAAGCACAGAAAATTTCCTTACCTTGCCAGATCTCTTTAAAAGGGGAAGGTGATTTGTTTAGTAGCTTCTGCTAATACAGTACCATGTTGTATTTGCCTTTTTTTGTCTCTGCTATTGCCTGATTCTGGGTTTCCAGTACCAAATGGTGTGTTTGACTAGGCAGTTTCTGACTCTGGGGTTCATAACTCTGAGGGCCTACTGCATTAGGAGTCCTAAGTCATGCTGTGTAATTGGAAGTGGTATTTCTCTCTACAGAGTGAGGTATTGGATCACTTCAGCCCTCCTATCTGTCAGGCCCTAAGAGGAGACAGGAATATGCAAATGAATGACACCAAATGCATATAATTCAGTCAATAGAAAGCGATAAATTGGCCCAGAGGTGCATTTGAGTGACTGGAGCCCAGCTGCATTCAAACAATAGTTGGTTGCAATTGCCGTAGTTTTGTGAATATACAGGGATAAATACTGTATCAACTGAACCTCTGTAATCCGGCACCCCTGGGACCTGACCGATTCCGAACAAGAGAATTTGCCAGACCATGGAAGGTCAGTGTTGTGTATCAGCATTACCAACATGCCCACTGCTTGCTGGGCTCTTAGAAGGCATTTAGGGGTAAATTAGAGCTAAATAACAGCACAGAACACTGAGCCAGGATGGTGTCTGTAAACACTTAAAGGGGCTGCAGGAAACTTGGCCACACCCATAAGTGGACATCTGGCTAATTAAATTCATGCTGGACCACAGATGTTGCTGTATCAGAGATTGCTGGACTAGAGAGGTTCAACCTATAGTAGAACTTGTTCATTTCTAAAGGGTAACTTTTATATTCACTGTGCCTATTTCTTAGATGGCAAGAACACCACTTGGAGAATAAGAGTTATAGACAAAGTGAAAAATCTGGGTGTCCAGCTCTTTAGCAGCCAAATCACCAGGAGTGCAGTTAATGTCGGTTCTAGCCTGGGTTCATTCATCTCACCACTGTGGAGTTACAGCTCCCTTTATTGTGAATTAATGGATTAAGATTCCCCCCCCCCCCCCCCCGGTTAACCTTTCATATCCCTAGTATTGATAACAGCAACAGAAACAACAGAGAAACTGAATCCATCTTGTCTGAGTGCTAAAGGGGGTGGGGAAGGAAAACCTCAAGCTTATGGGAGGTGGTGTACAGTAAATTCGAGTGGAATAAGTAGTAATGTTGTCTTGGATTGTCTGAGTGTAGTGCAAATAGAATTGGCCCTGTGTGAAGAGTATCTTCTCTTCTCTGTTAGCTACATCCATGGAAAGCCAAGTATGCTCAAGACAATTTGAAAGCATTTTGAGAGCTTGGAAATTAATACTGAACCTTGGTGACTGTCTGTAAAGCCGTTTGAACAATTAGTTCAAGGCATGATTCTTTCTCCATGGTCAGTCAGATGGCATCATGCTGCTGTTTTTTTTTTAAACTAATTGCTGTTAGTGATTGAATCAAAGAATGCATCCAGAAAAGCAAAATATTTGTATTTTGCATTGTTCCAAGTTTCCAGGCCTGGAATTTTTCAGCTTTGCCAAACACATATGCCAACAGCCAACTTGTTATGGTTTAAAAAACAAAAATCCTGCTCTCAGATTTTCTTCAGTGGTTCTTCATGGTTGGACTCACTCCTAACTCTGGCTATCCCTAGCTGTCTGTCCAAGACCAGAGGAGCTGCACGGAACTGCACTCTAGTAAAAAATATCCAGCTAGATAGTCCATTCAAATGCTATTAATTGTGAGTTCACCTTGGAAAGCTATTTCTCCATTTAGACAGATCACACGGGGTTTTTTGGATACTTCCATAATGAAACTTTATCATAAAGCCTTATAGTTTTTAACCTGATTTTATAACATTTGTCCTTCTTTCTGGGGTTCCTAAGGGAGTTTAGGTGAGGGAGAAGTACTCTATGTTCTCTCTCTAATGAAACTGTCAGGTTTCAAGTTATTTAAAGATAACTACTTTGCATTCAAAGCAGTTAATTTTTCCTCTCTTCCTTCCCAAAAAGGGTTGTCGAGAAGAGAACTTAAACTGTCTCCTTATTGGTGGCTTCTGTACATGCATGAGCACACATCAATGACAGCTCTCTGCCTTTAGATTGTCCACGCTACTACATTTTTAAACATGGGTTTTCTCTTGCTATTTTTGTTGGAGTTGAGTGTGGGAGAATACATTTGGTTAAATTACCCCTCCAGGAGCAGTAAGAGTAGACATGAATATTTTATTACCGTGTTTGAACCTATTGTGCTTCGGGATATTAGCAAGCTGCTGATTGGTGGGGGTTTGGGGAGAGAGCTTCCCTTGGAGCAAGAAACCTCTGCTTACTCCCTCCCTCTAAAGCATCTGGCACTGGCAGCCATTCCTGGATAGGGTTCTGGGCTAGTCTGTTGTGACAGTTTGTTCTGCAGGACTACAAGCTGCAGCAACTCTTCATAGAACCTGTCCTTGCTCACAAGAACCACAACCTGGTGCTAGGACTTGTGACACTCTCACTGTTGCTTAGACACCTGAGGGTATTGCTAGGACGTCACTTGGCACTAGGCTACCACACAAAGCCCGTTTGAGTTAATCGGGTATCATGGCTCACGCTGAGGTTCCATCTCTAAATATAATACATGGTGTGTTTTTTCTCTCGACTGTACCTGAAACCACTGCCTGTCCCAGCTATGCCACATTGCAGTCAGAGGTGCAGGGGTGTGCTTTCTGAGACAAGCATCAGTTTGCCCACTGAGCTCTCCTAGATATCAGCTCTTGCTGTGACCATTCTACAACCCTCTTGATACCTACATGGAATCCTTGAAGGGGTTACAGCCGGTCCCCGAGTTGCGAACGGTCGACTTACAACCGTTCGCAGTTACAACCGAAGCTGTCGTAAATGGCGGACCCCAAGTTACGAACGCAATCCGCGCTTATAAACAGCGCGGTCGCGTGTAACTCTATGGGGTCCGACTTACGAACAAACCGAGTTACAACCAATTGCTTGGTCCGTAACCGGTTCGTAAGTCGGAGAGAGGCTGTATTTGGTTTGGAAGAGGTTTTAGCTAGCGCAACTTTGAATACTGGCCTTGTTTACCTGTGCTCCTCTGTCAAGTATCAGAATGAAATCTTTGGCCTCCCCTCACTGCTCCTTATTTGCCCACAGAGACTAGAGTCTTCAGGTGTGAGCTCTAACTTTGAATAAAAAGATTAGCCTCCACATATCCTTCAAAGAAGCTTTGTCTCTCTGTCCCCTCTAGAATAAATGTAAACTGGTGAAGGACACGCCGGAGTCCAAAAGCAAGAAACTCTTTCTAGATGCAACTGGCTTAGTATTTGGCTTTCAGCTGAACCCTAGACACACACTGGGTGTTAATGGCTCTTTACTGTAGTGCCTGTTGAAATAGTTTGCCTAGCTTGCTTGCTCCGGGAAGTTCTTGTGTCTGCAATTAGAAAATGAACTTTTCCTGAATCCCTGGTGAGTTTTAATGTCAATGTTCTTCTGTTTCCTCAGAGATTGTAGATGGCAATGCAAAGATGACATTGGGCATGATCTGGACAATTATCCTCCGATTTGCCATTCAGGACATTTCTGTGGAAGGTAAGATCCAGACTTCTGCAAGCTGTGTCCTAACTCTCTTAGCTTTGCTCTTCCGCACATTAGAGGCATCTGTGTAACTACAGCACAAAGCATGTACGATGCAGAAAATAAAACTGGTGCAGTGAATTGATGCAGTTTTATGGTAATTCTGGACAGTTCATGCAGCTGCAAGTCACGTTTCCTATGCACGCTTCTTTTGCATTGGTATCTTTCACTAAATCACGTGCCGTGCCGTCGCCTTAACTCAGGCTTCTGCTTCACTTGCTCTGTTGCTAAATGGCTACTGTCTTCCCTTTGCTGACCCAGATTGATAACAGAAGGAAGATGAGCGTCTCCTGACTCTGCACACCAACTGGAGAATGTCCTTCCTAGAACAGAACAGAACATAAGAACGGCCAGACTGGGTCAGACCAAAGGTCCATCCAGCCCTGTAGCCTGTCTGCCGACAGTGGCCAGTGCCAGGTGCCCCAGAGGGGGTGGCCAGAAGACAATGATCAAGCAATTTGTCTCCTGCCATCCTTTTCCAGCCTTTGACAAACAGAGGCCAGGGGCACCATTCCTTACCCCCTGGCTAATAGCCTTTTATGGACCTAACCTCCATGAAATTATCTAGCTCTTTTTTAAACTCTGTTATAGTCCTAGCCTTCACAGCCTCCTCTGGCAAGGAGTTCCACAGGTTGACTGTGTGCTGTGTGAAGAACTTTCTTGTATTAGTTTTAAACCTGCTACCCATTAATTTCATTTGGTGTCCTCTAGTTCTTATATTATGGGAACAAGTAAATAACTTTTCTTTATTCACCCTCTCCACACCACTCAGTTTTATATACCTCTGTCATATCCCCCCTCAGTCTCCTCTTTTCTCTTTTCTAAACTGAAAAGTCCCAGTCTCTTTAGCCTCTCCACATATGGGACCCGTTCCAAACCCCTAATCATTTTAGTTACTCTTTTCTGAACCCTTTCCAAGGCCAGAATATCTTTTTTGAGGTGAGGAGACCACATCTGTACGCAGTATCCAAGATGTCAGCGTACTATAGTTTTATATAGGGGTAGTAAGATAGTCTTTGTCTTATTAAAAAAGGGATAGAAAATAATTCCTAGCATCCTATTTGCTTTTTTTGACTGCCATTGGAGATAGAGCTGTAAAATCCTGGTCAATCAGTTAACCAGCTAAACATGAGATTAAACGAACGTTTAACTGATTAACCAACTAGCAGGGGGGTGTCTCCTCGGGGACCAGTTAAGTGTTACCTAGTAAGCATCACCTGGTAAGGTTACCCATTCACATCCCTAGTTGGAGACAGCTCTGGTGGAAAATGGTGACATATAACCCTTAATATGAACGGCAATGCTTGGCTTGTGACTCGAACACAGGGTCCAGGTTGCATCCTTTGCTGTCTGAATAGCCTGCCGTCTGTTGCATTCTTGTCTCATGGTCTTGGATTAAATCTATGCCAGGAGAGAGACGCTCCTGGACATCGTCTCCTAATTGCCCTGTGCCTCTTGCAGAGACCTCTGCCAAGGAAGGCTTGCTGCTGTGGTGCCAGAGGAAGACCGCGCCCTACAAGAATGTCAACGTACAAAATTTCCACATCAGGTAACTGCTTGCCAAGCCACCTCTTCGTGAGTGTTCGCCTGTCTGCTCCTTTACACGCTTCAGAAAGAGCACTCCATGTTGGCAGGCAGTGCCGCGGATCTTAGACAGCAAGAAATAGCCCATTCCCTGAGCCTCTGAGACATTCCCATGAAATATTTAACGGGCCTGCCACTAGGAGAGTGATGCTTTTAGCGCTACTTGGCTAGAACAACCTCCCAAATTCATGCATGTTTTTGCTCTTGAATAAATCTGCAATTCCAGCCATTACTGCTGCTTATCTGGGTTGCTATTCTCAGGGGTGGAAAAACCTGAAAGGCCCAGTCTAAAGGAAGCCCATAGTTAACTGGGTGTAGTACTCAAGCCTGCTACCTTGAGAGACATTAAATCAAGGGCAATGGGACAAAAATGCATTGGAGTCTCCAGTGTGTCCTGGAGATCATGGTGTGTAGTACAGACCTTGCGCATCAACACCATCTCTGATCTTTTCTGTAGCTGGAAGGATGGTCTTGCGTTCAATGCCCTGATCCACAGACACAGGCCAGAGCTCATTGAATACGACAAGCTCAGAAAGGTACGTCTCTGCCGCGGCTGTTTTCTCTCCACAGAAGCCAAGTTCTGTGCTCCTGGGCGTATCTCAAGGAAGCACGTCCCACTTAACCGCTCATGCCCCCATTGTAGGTGTGGGCTGTGACTTTCAGTGCTAGAAGGGAGGATTTGAAAAAAAACTTTCCTTTCACCTAACTGCTGCGTTTGGTGAGACAGGAGTTGGAGTCTGGCAAGGAATGGTCGGCTCATGGGAGTAGGTAATTAAGGAACCTTTGGATCCATGGTGGAAAAGATTAGACATGAATGCTACAGCAAGTCTGCCTTCAAGAGGAAAGGGAGGGAAGTTAGACCACCTGCTGAGCCGTCCATCTGTTAGGAGGAACTTTGAGTGACCTGGGTTCATAACACCCTCACGCCACTTCTGACAACTTTCCTTTTCCCAGGATGATCCTGTGACAAATCTGAACAACGCCTTTGAGGTGGCTGAGAAATACCTCGACATCCCCAAGATGTTGGACGCAGAGGGTAAGCTCTCCAAGCACTCGCTGCAGCACCCACCCCTGCCATTGCTGCAACCCAGGCCCATGAGCAACCTGCTTGTCAAGGCAAAAAGAAAGGGCGTTTCTCCGTTGCTGGGTCCCTTCGGACTGGGCATCCGCTGGTCTGGTCTGACGGGGCAACCAGCCTGGCTTGTCTTGAAAAGCAGCCTTCCCTACAGCATTCACACGTCCGCCCTTTATGTGGCTCAGCTTAGAGCTGAGAGGTCACGGCAGTAATCTTGCCGCTTTGAGGCTGGTAGATGGTTGTGGGAAAAACACTTCAAACCTAAAACACTGGACTGGAAGAAAACACTTGATCAGAAACTTGTCACGTGTCCTGATCAGATCCCTTTAAGCCATACTCTGTTTCCCAGCAGGAGCTGGCTGCCCACTGAGACCTTGGCCTTGCCCAGCTATGCATTCACCTTTGGGAATGTAGTGCTCACAGAAGCCAGCGACCTTTCCTGGCTGGGGCCATGGTGTGTACGAAACCAGAAGTGAGGCCGGAATTGAGGAACTGTGTATTGGTTACTTGGGTCAAAGTGCCCCCCAGTTCCTGTTTTGTGTGGTGCTAATCTCACTGCATTCTGTGGCCAACATTCCCTTGTAAAAGATTAGCAGAAACTGTAACAGCTGCTCGGCCTAAAGGATGAATTCAGTACCAACAGCTGCAAATGGGTTGAATTCAGTCCTGGTAGACAGGCTTATCTTCCCCACCCTGAGGTCTAGCCAGGACACTCTCCATGTCCTCGTCTGCCCCTCCAGATACTCTGTGGCACTTCTTTTTTTAGAGAGCTGCTTTCTCTGCAGGACTCCAGAATGAAGAGCGGGTTTGATTGGCACGCAGGGCATGCCTTTGCCATCAAGCCGGACTCTGTGAAACCAGGCTCTCCCCAGGAGGGCATTAACATTATTGTTTGCTTGCAGACATTGTCAGCACAGCTCGCCCTGATGAGAAGGCCATCATGACCTATGTATCCAGCTTCTACCATGCCTTTTCTGGCGCGCAGAAGGTACCCAAGGGAGCTGTGTCCGTCCCGCTGTAACTCTTCGAACTGCAGCATCCTACGCTGACCCAGTTTTTCTTGCAGATGGCAGTGGTCTCTTGCTGACTGGAATGCAAACCTCAGCTTGCTCATACATGCGCTGGGAGCTGGCCAGCTCCCGTGGTTCCACCTATTATGCAACACTAGAGGAACCAGCACAATCATCCCTGTGGAGTAGGGGACTGGGCCAAGTCATTAGTGTAGCAATAACCAGTAGGAGCAATGAGCTTGTCAACCAAGAGCTGTGTGAAGTGGAATGCCAAGCAGCTAGCCAGGCTTTCAAAGCAAGGGCTGCGAGAGGAGTAGAGCTAGTCTTTGGAGAGACCTGCGCTGCTAGGGGCAGGCACACTGAACTGAGTGGAAAGGATTTAAAGCTGCAGAACAGCCCATGTGGCTGAGTCACACTCCAGCTTAGGTTTGGATTCCAGTCTGAAGCAAGCGCTTGTTTCCCCTCAGCTGCATGCCAGAGGGGCTGGGAGGTTCCCACGCTGAGCTCTTCATTCTCTCCTCCCTTTCTTTCTGCGCAGATATTGTAGGCACTCTCAGGCCCGATGAAAAGGCCATCATGACATACGTTTCCTGCTTCTACCATGCTTTCTCAGGGGCTCAGAAGGTGAGCTTTTGGCAGGTGGAGTTGCTTCTGCTTCTACGCATGTCTTGTCTGGTTCAGCTGCCACTAATCTTGTACACTAAGCAACTCTCTGGGGCTTGTTACACTGGCATTAAGGGCTTATGAGGAATGTGATGAGTGAAAGCAGGGTTGGAATGATCTTTTGAGATTGGTGGAGGAGCAATAATGAAGCCCCGGGCAATAATAAAATCCAGGGTGGTTTGTATGTTGTATGTAGCCCTACCCCTACACACGGGTCACTACTTCCAGCAGCCGGGAGGGAGAAAAAGGTTTTAACTGATTTTTTTTCGCTGTTCTCCAAATGCTGGTGTTAGATGTAAGTCTTCACAGCGACTTCTTACAGTACTGGGGAGAGTAAGCAGGCAGTGTACTGGCTTACGTTCCGACAAGCCACAGTTAGTCTCCTGGCTGAGGCTCATTCACCACGCTTGATGCAAAGATGTCTAAACTCAAACTGCTGTCCCAATCGAAATTAAAAAAGGAATCCACCTGGGGATGTGTGGAAGAGGGTTCATTAAGTGCCCAAATAACAGCCCCCGTGACTGTCAGGGTGCAGGGGGGTATCTGACAGAGTGCTCGGCTGAAATTAGCATGCAGGTATTTACGATCACGTGGGGAATTTGGCTCACAGGCATAATGAGCACAAATCTGGGTGACTCCGTTGACTTAATCAAATTTGATTCTGCATTAGGCTTTTCATTTCCCATGAAAATGCCATGTCTGTGCACATGGCATTGCTCTCAGGTCATTGGCATGTCGAGTAGCGGCAGCACTGAAATCATTTGAAAGCCTTGGTGAGGACAGTTTAACCTCGTCTCTGTCCTGTTTGCTTTCTCGTCCCCTTCCCACGCTCTGTCTCGTGCAGTTACAGTTCTTATTCAGAGCCCTTAGCACTGCTCTTAATATGCCTCTCACTAGGCACTGCAGCAAAAGTAGCACCAAATGATATTGCCATCAGCAATCTGGTTTCCCTCGTACAGAAGCTTTCTTAGCCCCTTTTTATCTTGGGGAGCGTTTGTGTTTCTTTAGCAGTGGAGATGATCACCAGGGAGCTTAGGTCTGGAGTTCTGTCAATGAGGCAGTGCTTAAGCACTGCACAAGCAAACTACACACTCCGCTCCTGGAAGCGTGTACCTGACAGTGCCCAAATCCAGAATAGACTAGCCTTGCTGTTCCCTTTGCGTTGTCGGGGAAAGGATGAGTGTTCTCTGAAACCAGTGTGGCTCTTCATGTTGAAAACTGATTGGGAAGAATTTCCTACAGCGGTAGCTAGATACTGCCCCTAGATAATGACATTTTGATACCATACCACAAGTGCTAAGTCCCATTTTCAAAAGTGCCTTGGTTTTGAGGCCCCCAAAAGCCCATTAACCGTCATTGAGACAAAGGGTCTTGTGCTCCCTTACCTCAAACTCTAGCATTGCCCTGACTCACTGGTCTGTTGGAGCAAGCCATTCCACCTCTGGCTCTCGGAATGAGGCACCTCTGTTAATAGCAAATCTACCAGGGTTACTCTTACCAGGACTCTGCTTGCTAAAATCTGAAGCTAGATTGCAAGCAGGAATTGCTGTGCTGCTGCCATTCTTCATGCTTTTCTTAAGCTGTGGTTTTCCCTTCCTTCCTTGCCTTACCGCACTAAATGGTTGTAGCTGGTAGAGCGAAAATCCAGGTCAGCTGGACTGGAAGTGCTTGTGTAGCTGCTGCAGTGTGGGAGGCTGAGAGGCATCTTGAATTGCTGATTCACTTTAAATGCCATTTTAGTGCTAACAGCAATTCAGGAGACAAATGAGCCGTTTGGCTGCCTTGCTGCAGACCGATGGGGATGTGACCTGCTTTGATTTTGAGAGCTGTTGAGTAAACTCTTTGGGGCAGGGCTCATGATTGCCCTACAGGAGCCAGCCCCACTGAGACCTTCTGATGAGACTGAACCAAGTTTTGCTGTAGTGTCTGTTACTTGTCACCCTGTTATTGGCACATTGCTGAAACTGTGACCTCAGTGGCTGAGGCCTGAGTCCAGATTAAGTGCCTGGCCATTACAGCCGTGTAAAATGGTTCTATTGTAGTTTGGTAGTGTGTCCTCCCGGCTTTTCACTGTTGGGGATGTGCAACAGCGGCACAGAGACTGCTCAGGCAGAACTAGAAGCATTCCATTTCAAATGTGAGGCGCCAGGAGTGCTAGGACCAAAGATGGGGAGTAGCTTCCGTTATTGCTTATATTGTTCTAGGCGCTCTGCAAACACAGCACCCACGTTCAGCTGTGCCCCGAAGACTTTCCAGTCTGAGACAACGGGTGACTAGACAGATGGTGGAGTTACCATGTTAAAGGGGAAGAGCAGTGGTCAGAGCACACTAAAGAGCCTGATTGTTCATGTTTTTTGTAGGCATCATGACTTCTTTGAAATGCCTTCGGGATTTGAATGGCCATTCCCCTTGTCAGGAACGGAGTTGCCCATGCTAGCAGATATTGGCCTAATCTGTAGTACAGTCTAGGGCAGAACCAGGGGAGTTTGCCAGGGCTGCTGGCTGCAGAGTTGTGAAGGTGTTTACTCGGCTAACGGCAGAACGTTGGGTGTGCCCAATCAGTAAATTACTTCAGCCCCAAGCACTCAGTGTTTTACAGTTCAGAGATTCTAAGGCCAGAAGGGGCCACTGTGGCTATCTCGTCTGACCTGGCCATAGAGCATCCCCAAAACAATTCCCAGTGCAGAACTAGGCTCCTGGCCCTGCCAGCTGCTGCCCGGCTGCATTAAGCTTGTCGGCACTGAGTCTGTTTGGCTCCAAGCTGTGATCGTTAAAGATCAGGATCATCTCAGTAAAGTGAAAAACTTGTATCGGCTGGGCGCATTAACCTTATTTGCTAGCCAGTGTTTGAAAACTACACACACTTCAGACTTATCCCATCTGGCCTGAAATTCTTCTCTTCCATTCTGAACTCGAGTGCATTAGCTAGCACTTCTCACAGGCGCTCCCTGGGTGGATGTAATGTGTGAAATTCTGGCCTGGCCCAGCGTGTTTTATTGTTCTTTGTCTGACCCTAATCTTTGGGAGCACAGCTGGCATGTTCTCTGCATCAGCTGGGCTTTATTAGCTTCCCGCATGTGGTGGTTTTTCCAGTGCGCTTGTGTGTGTGCCGTGCTCTCAAATTCCAGGCCCAGGTCGGAGGTGGCAACTGATGAGTGCTGCATTGTGAGCATGTCTAAATCATTTACGTGGTGCCCTGCAGTGTGCGGAGCAGAAGACTGCTTAGACTCCAGACTGCTTATCTCTCATGCTCTGTTGCTAAAGGGATTCAAACTTCTGATGTCTAGTCTTTTTGGCAACTCATTTCCCCAGCTGTTTTCCTCTCCCCATCCTCCTATAGACCCTCTTCACTATTTCTGTTGATGTCTGGCTTTCAACTCCTCTTCTTGGACTCTTTCTGTGCTGCCTACAAGGTACTTGATCTCTTGATTTTCCTTCTTTGCATCCATGTATCCCATTCTCCTACATAAAACACAGGGATTTCATCTTTCCCCACCTGCCTGGCAGAAGGAATATGTGTGTATTGTACTAAAGACTGCAGTAAAATTTAACTCAAGGAACGGGCTTGTCCTCCCTGACATAGAAAAATGATTAATAAACATGTGGCTACTTATGGCCTCAGTGCTGTAATTCTGGGACGACCGTAATCCAAAATGAAACTGCTGAAAGCCACGGGACACTACCCAGGCAGTGCCTTGACAAATACCTAATTCTGCAGCCCAATCCTGTGTTCATTGCGCACTGGGAGTCTGAGGGTGCTGAATACGGAGTGCGGTACACCAAATGGAGGGGTTCTAGCCCTACCACAAACACGCTAACTTGGCAAAATGCTAGTTCGCAAATTCTGTTAGCCCGGCCAGTTAACGGTCCGTGTGCGAATGCAGCGTTCTGGGCTTGTATCACTGGCAGCTGCAACTGACTACATGCCCCATTCTCGCTGGGTGTGGTGCCCAGGGAAGCCGTGGGTGTCGGGGTGCTGGGGAGGGGATCGGGGAGCAGCAATGGGAAGATGACACATCAGCAGCTCTTTCGTAATTGCTGCAGGCTGGCGCTGAAGTCTTGCAGTGATGAGCACATGCCCATTACTGCAGCCTGCAAGCTGTGCTTTCACAAGAGCCTGGGGAGACGCCTTAGACACAGGCACGAGGCGTAGTCATGAGCACTGGGGCTTACCCCGGCTTTGTCCCAGAGCGGGGTGCCACACGGCGCTCGGGCCAAATGTTCTCCCAAGGCCATTGAGCTATCACCTGCTGTGCTGAGCTTGCGAGCCCGAGCTCCCAAGCACTGCGGGAGGCTCCCTGCTTGGTGGAAGCCTCAGACACCGGAGGGCGGAGAGAGCTGGTGTTGGCAAAGCACACCTGGGCAGCTCCATACCCTCACCCCTGCTGTCTGGGCAGTGCCGCCAGGCTTGGCAGCCTCCCTGCTGAGTGAGTTACACTGTCATGTGAGTCGCACACAGGGCATCGTCTGGCCGATGAAGCCTGGGGGTAAATCGTCCACGTGGTATGGCAAGCGCTCATTAGAGCCCTCTGACGGGCCCGGCTGCCTGTCCTCTGTATGGGGGCTGGGCAGATTGTAACCTGACTGCTGGCTTGTCCTGGCTGCTCTGCTGCAAATGAGCCTAAAATCTCCCCTCCCTGTCTCCTCCCAGGCTGAGACAGCAGCCAACCGGATTTGCAAAGTGCTGGCGGTAAACCAGGAGAACGAGCACCTGATGGAGGACTATGAGAGACTGGCCTCTGATGTGAGTCCCCTGGCTTCTGGTCCCCTCCCTGTGTGTTGGGGGCTGCTGGGTCCTGGAGGGTTGTTGCTGAGGATGGAGTAGCTTTGGGATGAGAGATCAGGCATGCTGATAGCTGGGGAGGTGTGTCTCCACGGGATGCTGTCAGGTTGTACCGTCCCTGGCATGACAGCGACTTCCCCCCTTTAAAAACCAGTGATGGGGGGGGGGGGGAGTTTGCTGCTGCTCCCCACACTCCGCTTACCCAGCCTCTGCCCTCCCGCAGCTGCTGGAGTGGATTAAACGCACTATCCCCTGGCTGGAGGACCGTGTCCCACAGAAGACCATTCAGGAGATGCAGCAGAAACTGGAAGATTTCCGTGACTACAGGCGGGTCCATAAGCCTCCCAAAGTGCAGGAGAAGTGTCAGCTGGAGATAAACTTCAACACCTTGCAGACTAAACTCCGGCTGAGCAACCGGCCTGCCTTCATGCCCTCGGAAGGCAAGATGGTCTCGGTGAGTAGCTGGGGTGTTGCCTGAAGCACGCGAGGGGGGCAGGACGAAGCAGAGCAACGCCTGCAGCACAGCGGGGTGAGCACAACTCAGTTTGGCCCAGCTGAGGAGGGAGCAATCTGCACCAAAAGCTGGTTTGAGTCCACTTTCTGCTTCTGTTAACTGTCCAGCAGCAGCTTCCTGCTAGGGACCTGCATACAGGGCACTGCGGCCAAGTGTCAGCCTCCTTGTACTCTGCATGCTTCCTGGCAGTGCAAACAGTACTGCCTAGAAAGGCTGGATTTGTGAGCTTGTGTTGGAAGATCAAGGGCCAAATCTGAATCTCGCTTACCCCCACAAATACCTGCTTGGGAGTGCAGTAGTGTAGGCCAGGGCCCTTCATGTGCATTAACAACCATTTCAAAGCCTCGTGTCTCCGTAAGGCCTGCAGCATAACCACCCTTCCTGCATGCACCGCGCCTCACCTCTGCCCGTGTGCCGCAAGTGTCTGCGTGGCGAGAACCGAGTGCGGCTGAGCCAGCCTGCCTCCCACTAGCGTGGGTAGCAGTAGTGACGGAGCACAAGAGGGGCTGTAGCATAAGCAGCACGATCCCAGTGTGCGCCCTCCGCTTGCTCTGTGCTGCGGTGTGTCTGCTGCTCGTTGGAGGCAAGAGAGCTCCAGCAGGCAAGGCCTGGCATTGCTCTGACCATGTAGACACGCCCTCAGCGGGCAGGTTTCAGTCCCATTTCTCTGTGTGCCAGAGATGCTCAAGCTCTTCTGCTCCTGGCAGCAAAGACATTGTGGCATTTAACTTCCCCGATGGCTAGTGGTGTTGCTGCTCCGCCAGCCGCTCCACTGATAGTCCCTGCACACTCCTGCCCATGGCTAGGAGAGGTGGTGTGTCCCTGCCCTGACGTCCTGCTGGAAATACGGGCTATTCATGCACTTCAAGGCCAGAAAGGCCCACTGTGATCACATGGTCTTGTCCCCTGTATAACTCAGGCCAGAGACCTGCCCCCAAAGAACTCGAGCAGAGCTGTTGGAGAAACATCTCTCCTTGATTTAAACCTGCCCAGTGATAGTGAATTCCTCTCAGTTAGCCATGTTCTTTGTCCAGCTTCAGCTTCCAGACATTGACCGGCTAGATCTCCCCTGCTAGACTGGCAAACCCATGAAATATTTGTTCCGCATCGTGCTGAGATGTCCCTTATGTGCTTCATACATCTTTCTGGCTCTGACCCAGCTGTTCATTGTTCTAACCTACTGGCCTCCTGTGTTTGAACCCCAGGACATTAATAACGGCTGGCAGCACTTGGAACAGGCGGAGAAAGGCTACGAAGAGTGGCTGCTGAACGAGATCAGGCGTCTGGAGCGGCTGGACCACCTAGCTGAAAAGTTCAGGCAGAAAGCCTCCATCCACGAGTCTTGGACTGAAGGTAGCCACATCTCTCTGGGCCCGGGAATTGGTCAGGGTGAGCTGGGTCTGGCAAAGGGAACATAACAGCTATGCTGGGTCAGAGCAAAGGTCCATCTAGCACAGTATCCTGTCGGCTGACAGTGGCCAATGCTAGCTGCCCCAGAGGGAGGGAACACAACAGGGAATCCTCATGTGATTCCTCTCCTGTCATCCATTTCCAGACAAACAGAGGCTAGGGACACCATTCCTACCCATGCTGGCTCATAGCCATCGATGGACCCAATCTCCATGAATCTAGCTAGCTCTTGTTTGAAACCTGTTAATGGCCTAGTCTTCACCACATCCTCTGGCAAGGAGTTCCACACGTCAACTGTGCACTGAGTGAAGAAAAACTTCCTTTGGTTTGTTTTAAACCTGCTGCCTCTTCATTGCGTTGGGTGACCCCTAGTTCTTATAGTGTGGGAACAAGTCAATAACTTTTCCTTGTTCACTTTTTCCACACCAGTCATGATTGTATAGCCTGCTCTCCTGTCCCCCCTTCAACTCCTCTTTGCTAAGCTGAAAAGGCCCAGTCTTTTTAATCTCCTCATATGGGACCCGTTCCAAACCCCTTATCGTTTTTGTTGCCTTTTTCTGAACCTTTTCCAATGCCACTATATCTTTTCTGAGATGAGGCAACCACATCTGTACGCAGTATTCAAGATGTGGGCGTACTGTTGTTTTATACAGAGGCAATAAGCTATTCTGTCTTATTCTCTATCCCTTTTTTAATGACTCCTAACATTCTATTTGCTTTTTTGACTGTCACTGTACACTGAGTGGATGTTTTCAGAGTATTATCCACAATGACTCCAAGATCTCTCTTGAGTAGTTGTAGCCAAATTAGTTCCCATCATATTGTTCAGGGCTTGGACTCCTCAGCCACATGCAAGTCCACAGACGATGAGTCTGCAAGTTCAAGACGTCATCGTTGGACATGAGGGACTACCAATATAATATAATTTTTTCCAATGTGCATTACTTTACATTTATCAACACTAAATTTAATTTGCCATTTTATTGCCCAATCGCTTGATTTGGCAAGATCTTTAAGAACATAAGAACATAAGAATGGCCATACTGGGTCAGACCAAAGGTCCATCGAGCCCAGCATCCCATCTGCCGACGGTGGCCAATGCCAGGTGCCCTAGAGAAGGAGAACAGAAGACAATGATCAAGTGATTTATCTCCTGCCATCCATCTCCTGCCCTTGTTATGAAGGCTAGGGCACCATACTTTATCCCTGGCTAATAGCCATTTATGGACCTAACCTGCAAAAATTTATCAAGCTCTTTTTTAAACCCTAATAGAGTCCTGGCCTTCACAGCCTCCTTGGGCAAGGAGTTCCACAGGTTGACTGTGCGCTGTGTGAAGAAAAATTTCCTTTTATTAGTTTTGAACCTACTACCCATCAATTTCATTTGGTGTCCCCTAGTTCTTGTATTATGGGAAAAGGTAAATAATTTTTCTATAATCACTTTCTCCACACCATTCATGATTTTATATACCTCTATCATATCACCCCTCAATCGCCTTTTTTCCAAACTGAAAAGTCCCAGTCTCTCTAGCCTCTCCCCATATGGGACCCTTTCCAAGCCCCTAATCATCTTAGTCGCCCTTTTCTGAACCTTTTCTAATGCCAATATATCTTTTTTGAGGTGAGGAGACCACATCTGCACGCAGTACTCGAGAAGTGGGCGTACCATAGTTTTATATAGGGGAAGTATGATATCTTTTGTCTTATTATCTATCCCTTTTTTAATAATTCCTAACATCCTATTTGCCTTACTAACTGCCGCTGCACACTGCGTGGATGTCTTCATAGAACTATCCACTATAACTCCAAGATCCCTTTCCTGATCTGTCGTAGCTAAATTTGACCCCATCATGTAGTACGTGTAATTTGGGTTATTTTTTCCAACATGCATTACCTTACACTTACCCACATTAAATTTCATTTGCCATTTTGCTGCCCAATCACTCAGTTTGCTGAGATCTTTTTGTAGTTCTTCACAATCCCTTTTGCTTTTGACTGTCCTGAACAACTTTGTGTCATCTGCAAACTTGGCCACCTCACTGCTTACCTCATTTTCTAGATCATTGATGAACAAGTTGAACAGGATTGGTCCCAGTACTGACCCCTGGGGAACACCACTAGTTACCCTCCTCCATTGTGAAAATTTACCATTTATTCCCACCCTTTGTTTTCTGTCTTTTAACCAATTCTTGATCCATGAAAGGACCTTTCCTCCTATCCCATGACCACCTAATTTACGTAAAAGCCTTTGGTGTGGGACCGTGTCAAAGGCTTTCTGGAAATCTAGGTATATTATATCCACTGGGTGCCCCTTGTCCGCATGTTTATTAACCCCTTCAAAGAATTCTAACAGATTAGTTAGACACGACTTCCCTCTGCAGAAACCATGCTGACTTTTGCCCAACAATTCGTGCTCTTCTATGTGCCTTGCAATTTTACTCTTTACTAGTGTTTCTACTAATTTGCCTGGTACTGATGTTAAACTTATCGGTCTATAATTGCCAGGATCTCCTCTAGAGCCTTTTTTGAAGCTCTTCACAGTCTGCTTTGGTCTTAACTGTCTTGGGCAGTTTGGTATCGTCTGCAAATTTTACCACATCACTGTTTATCCCTTTCTCTAGATCATTTGTAAATAAGTTGAATAGGATTGGTCCTAGGACTGACCCTTGGGGACCCCACTAGTTATCTCTCTCCATTGGGAAAACTGACCATTTATTCCTACCCTTTGTTTCCTGCCTTTTAACCAGTTACCAATCCATGAAAGGACCTTCCCTCTTATCCCATGACAACTTACTTTAAGAGCCTTTGGTGAGGGACCTTGTCAAAGGCTTTCTGGGAATCTAAGTATACTATATCCACTGGGTCCCCCTTGTCCACATGTTTGTTGACTCCCTCAAAGAACTCTAGCGGATTAGAAGCTTCAGGGGGTAGCTGAGTTAGTCTGTAGAGGATACATTTAAAAAACAACAAACGGTCTGGTAGCACTTTAAAGACTAGCAAAACATGTAGATGGTATCATGAGCTTTCTTGGGCACAGCCCACTTCTTCAGGTTAGTAAGGCATGATTTCCCTTTACAGAAACCATGTTGACTTTTCCCCAACAATTTATGTTCATCTATGTGTCTGACAATTTTATTCTTTACTATAGTTTCAACTAATTTGCCCGGTACTGATGTTAAATTTACCGGTCTGCAATTGCCAGGATCACCTCTAGAGCCCTTTTCCAATATTGGTGTCAGGTTAGCTATCTTCCAGTCATTAGGTACAGAGGCTGATTTAAAGGGTAGGTTACAAATCACAGATAGTAGTGCCACAATTTCCCATTTGAGTTTTCAGAACTCTTGGGTGAAAGCCAAGGCTGAGTGGCTGGAAACAGCTGTTCATCTGGGGCTGATCGCATGGCCCAGGAGATGGAGGCCCGAACCTCACTGGGGGGTGGGAAATCTGAATTCTGCTTCTGTACCAGTGACTCTGTATGTACCTGCTTGCTCAGGTCACTTGGCACTGCACCCTCCATTTCTGGGACTGGGCACTGGTCCGTGACTACCTTTGGGTAGCATTGAGGTCCGGATTTGAACTGGTCAGGGGAACGGTACTGTCTGCATTAGCAGTCACTTTGTGCTTCCAGCTGCCAGCCGCATGGAGCCGTTGCCTTGCAGCGTGGCAGTGTTTCCAGACAACTTGGGTTTGGGGGTGTGCCTGTGGGCATAGTGTAAGAATAGAAGCTGCTGCTGTGTACGCAGTTCCTCACCGCAGGAAGGCACTTGTCCTGAGTTTTGAACTCTGAATGAGCACTCCGGGCATGGTTGGCCCTGGATTAAAGCAGACCGGTCCCCAAATGCACAGGCAGTGCTATTCCTGCCAGCCTTGTGGGTTTGTGCAGGTGTGTTCAGATGGCGCCAGGTGAAGTTTAGATGCTGGCAGAAGCTCTAGTTTTGGTGGATGCTGTGTCTGTGTAAATGGTCCCCAGCTAATCCCGCAGGCAAATGCAGTCCATGCCGGTCAACACAGTCATTGTGGCATGGTGACAGTGTGCTCAGGCTTTTCTGACTCCCCACTCTAGCCAGATGGCTAAACGTGACTGCTAACCTGCCGAGCCTTCCCAAGCGGCAGCTGCGTCTGATTCCATAGGAAATACAGTAATCCCGTCCGCTCTCAGTGCCCGGGCTGGGGCTTGTTCCGCCTTTGGGAGCGAGCGAGCTTGCAGCACCACTGCGACTCAGTCTGGCGTGGCTTTTTCTTTCTTAAAACATGTCTGCAGTGAGTAAACGCATACCACGGATCCATGTGGTGCTAAGGAGCAGGGCTGTTGCGTGAGGCAAGGAGCCCTGCTTTTTGCAGAGGTGCCTGGTAGGAGGGTGCAGGACAATTGAAATGCTGCTCTCCGGGGTGGCTGCGTTCTGACCGGCACACGTCACTGTTAAATGCCACTCCCCTGGAGAAGCTGGGCTGGGCAAGCTGCTAACCGATTCGGGCTCCATTCCTGGGGCAGAGGGGATCTCCGGGATGATGGACTTGCCCCTTGGTCCTCAGCAGTGTGAAGTGCCCGTAGGAACTTCCCTTATTGTGACCTGGCACTGTTGTCCTGCACGTTGCTACGGGCTCCTGCCATTCTGTGGGAGCTGGAGTACTCCAGACCTCTCCCCACACTAGTCCCTCAGTGCCCAGCTTGGCATGCAATGCTCGGCACTGCTGAAATGCAGCCAGCTCCGGGGCTGAGGACAGCAGCAGCGTGCTGCTCAGCATGCTGCAACCCCCTGCTAGCACTTGGCAGATCTGTGGTTTAATACAGCCATCCCTCTCTGGACTGGGGAGAGGGACAAGTGGAGGCTGGCCGTTTGGGTGGGGAGGAATGAATGGAGAGAGTTCTGTTTCCCTTGCTTTGTGTTCTGCTCTGAGGGTGCAGGGGAAACTGAGTCATGAGACGTTTGTTCCTCTCTTCAGCCAGCCAGATATGGATGGCTCCGAGCTACTGCGAGTCTGACTCCTGTCTGTTGAGAAGGCACTTGCTGTCCAGCAGTGTCTGCTGGCTCAAGCTTCCAAACCCATTCCTGAGCAGCAGCTGTGCAGCTGGCGTAGCTGCAGTAAAGAGGAACGATCAGTACCAGCCGCACCCTGCTCCCCCATCCGTCAAAGCCCAGACCCAGGGTACCGCGGAGGTGCTGAGCCCTCCAAGTGGGATGGTTCTTGGGAGCCCCGCCACTGCAGCAGGGCTTGGTGCTAGTTGCACTCGACTCCAGGATGAAGCTGTCAGTGCTCAGGAGTATGTGGGGAGCTCTGAATGTGACCACACCTCACTGACTCTGCCTGAAACCCTTGTTCCCCTGGCAGTACCCTTGGATCGTTTGTCCCCTTCCTTCAGGCGGCGCTGGGTTAGAAGCACGAGAAAGGAGAAGGATTGTGTGCTCTCCAGCAAGCAGCCAAGCTCTGAACATGGGTGCAAGGATCAGACAAGGGCACTAACTTGGATCCTAGCCGGGCCCCTTTGCTCAGTGTGGTCCATGCATCTAGGGGGAGAATCGCTACCCTGAAGAGCTTAGCCTAAATAGGCAAGACAAAGTGTTGGGGGGCACCGAGTCACAAAGGGGACGTGATTTGGCCCAGGGCACCCAGCTAGTCAGTGGCAGAGCCAAGACTCCTGCAGATGCCGGCTGTGCTAATAAGCATCCCGTGCCACTGCTGCCTGCCTCTGCAGAGAGCAGACTGGGAGGCCTTAGCAGAACGCCTGCCCTGGCCAGCGTCAGAGGGCCCAGGCCGGCTGCTGGCAGCATCTCCCGAGCAGAGCATCCAGGGAACAGCTGACGGGAACCAGAAGGCGTTTCAGGCTGAACCGACTCTATGCTTTCAACTCAAATAGCTTTTAGATGAACACACGCACTAGTTGAGTGGTCGGGTGCCTGCAAACGTGGCTTGCTAGCCACTGTGTGATGCTGGGGGAGCAGGGTGGAAGCTTGTCTTCCAGGGCAGGCATCTCTCCAGCTCCAAAATGTGCCAGGAGGAAGAGAGAGCATGAAGAATATGTAATCAGCTCCATTGTCTTAGGCCATGACACTTTAATTACACCCTGTCCGATAATCCCTCTGCAGGCAGCAGTGTGGCGCACACTTCCTGTGTCTGGCTCCATGCTGCAGGGCATGTCACTAAGCTCTCCAAACTCTGGGCCTTCTCCGCCTTTTAAGGTTCAGAGAAGGGCAACAAAGAGGATGAGGGGCTTGGAATGGGTCCCATACGAAGAGAAGTTAAAAAGACTGGGCCTTTTCAACTTAGAAAAGAGGAGACTAAGGGGGGATATGAGGTCTAGACAATCATTACTGGTGTGGAAAAAGTGAATAAGGAAATGTTGTTTACTTATTCCCACAAAAAAAGAACTAGGGGTCACCAAATGAAATTAATGGGCAGCAGGTTTGAAACAAACAAAAGGAAGTTTTTCTTCATGCAGCGCACGGTCAACCTGTGGAACTCCCTGCCAGAGGATTTTGTGAAGACTGGGACTTTTAACCAGGTTCAAAAAAGAGCTAGATAAATTCATGGAGGTTAGATCCGTCAATGGCTATCAGCCAGGATGGATAGGAATGGTGTCCCTAGCCTCTGTCTGGGAATGGGTGACAGGAGAGGGATCATGTGAGGATTACTGGTTGTAATTCCTCCCTCTGGGGTATGTGGCATTGGCTGCTGCTGGCAGACAGGACACAGGGCTGGATGGACCTTTGGTCTGACCCCATCTGGCTGTTCTTAGGCTCAGATGTTCTTACTGGCCACAGGTGTGTGTGATCCTGAGCACTGCAGCATCCTGTGAGCGCAGGTAGAAGCTAAGCTAAGTGAAGCAGGCTGCCGCTGCGCTGTTAACCTTCCCGGGCATCCCCTTGCTGCCCTGCAGAATCCCTCCAGCCTGGGCTGCCCTTGGCTGACTTCATGGCCAATCTGCCCAGGGTCAGGGCCATAGCACCAGGTGGCTGCTGCTCCGTTAATCTGCAGTGTCCTTGCCCTGCGAGATGGTGCTGGTGGTGGGCCAGCTGAGCCAGGGAGGGGCGGGATGGGAAACCACTGCCCATCTCTCAGCCTTCTCTGCAAGCTCCAGCTCCTGAGGATGGCGGGGGCAGGGGACAGACCCGCAAGGCAGAATGATTGCTCCTCTGGGTGCTCGAGGTGTCGTTCCGCTGATGCAAGGAGTCCGGGCTGCGGCGTAATAGGCTGTGCTCTCCCTCCCCCAGGGAAGGAAGCCATGCTGAGGCAGAAGGACTATGAAACCGCCACCCTGTCAGACATCAAAGCTCTCATCAGGAAGCATGAGGCCTTCGAGAGCGACCTGGCGGCTCACCAGGACCGCGTGGAGCAGATTGCTGCCATTGCCCAGGAGCTCAAGTAGGCCGCCCCTCTCCCATGGGTCCCTGCCCCCTTCGGCCCAGGCTCCTGGCACCCACCGCCAGCATGGCCTGACTGGCCCAGACAGCATAGCCACGTGGGGCAGGAGAGACAGGGTCTGGCTTAGTGTCCTGAGTGGTTTGTCATGTCGCTGGCACCCCAAAACCCACACGCTGTCCAGTGCCCATCTGTTCTGTTCCACCGCCCCCTTGTGGAGCCCAGTGTAAGCCCGGAGAGGCTTTGTGCCTCAGGGTGTTGGCCGGGTACCCATCGGTCCCTGGCACAGATTACCCCATTCGTGGCCTGGACAAAGAGACACTGTACCAGGGTTTTGGCAGAGTTGGGCGCTTTTATGAGCTTTGTCACTTACACACTTTTTTCCAAGAAGGCCTGGCTCTTGCAACTGGACTGTTGGGAGCACCTCTGTTTGAATGGGGTCCTAATAGGGTGGTTCTCCCCAAAATACACACAGTGCCCCCATTGTTCTGTCCCCGTCCCCTCCCCTGCTGTAAAAATGCAGTTAGTATAAGAGATTCCAGCGAGCCGCAGCCTCTTTCCAGCCAGATAAACTTGCACACAATTAGTACACTGAGAGTCGAAGGCAAGGCACAGCCATGAATGGAGCCCTTATTCCCGCGGCCCGAGTGGCAGAGAACCTGGAGCCAGGGATGTGTGGCTTGCAGCATTGCTTCCTGGAGAGAGCACCCCGGCGCAAAGCCTGTGGAGGGGAAGGGCAGCGGCTGTCTGCCCTTTCAGCTGGGCTCACGGCTAGCCTTGCCCCCCTCCCTCAGCCTCCAGGGTGTCCTCATGGCAGCTTTACTCCCGGCCTCGGACGTGCACCAGCTTCTAGCCTTCCAGCAGCACACTCAGAGCGGTTGGGTCTGTACCATGCTGGGGGCCTGCGGATTAAGCTCCCCGTTGCTAACTGGCTATGCCGAAAGCGCTGCCAAGCAGCCTGTCGGCAGACGTGTCAATGCTGCACACTTGGCTCCGTGCAGGCGCCCAGCAGGGGCATAAAGAGCAGCACAGAGGTGAGGCACTCTTCGCCAGGCCCGAGCTGTGCGTCCCCCCACAGGGAACAGCTCCAGCAGAAAGGCAGTGGCTCCTTATATCCCACCTGCTGCTGCCGGGTAGACAAGGCCACTCTGAGCAAGGTGGTGCTAGCTGGTGGAATTAGACACACCCCTGCAACCTTCCGCACATCCCCCAGCCCACTAGACCTTGCAGTGCCCTGGCTGGGAAGCTGGAGCTGGAGCTGGAGAGGAGCAAAGCCATGCAAAGGTCTAGGGAAGGCTCTTAGCAAGTACATTACTTGTGTGTTCCCCCAGTGAGCTGGATTACTACGACTCCCCCAGCGTGAATGCTCGGTGCCAGAAGATCTGTGATCAGTGGGATGCTCTGGGGTCCCTGACCCACAGCAGGAGAGAAGCCCTTGAGGTGAGCAAGTCTCTGCTAGTGCTGAGCTCTGCCTCCCAGAGGCAGGGAGAGGTAAAGAGCCACCAAGGCCTGGTGGGGGCATGTCCGTGTCCGTGTCTGTTCCTAACTCAGCTGGGCCTGTCACCCCGCTCAGAAAACAGAGAAGCAGCTGGAGACCATTGACCAGCTGCACCTGGAGTATGCCAAGAGGGCGGCACCATTCAACAACTGGATGGAGAGCGCCATGGAAGACCTGCAGGACATGTTCATTGTGCACACCATCGAGGAGATCGAGGTAGGAGGGGCCAGGGACTTGGGGAGGACTTGGGGAGGCTGGCTTATCTGGCTGTAGAGCAAGTGGTCCTTGGAGAGGCTCTTTGGGGCCATCTTGTGACCGGGTTTCTGTGCCGTAGCTTCCCACTGCTGCGGTTAAGTTGGGTCGCTGGGATCCAGAGCATTGGTTTTCATTGACTCAGAGCTCTGGTACATCGTTTTGCCTGAAGCTTGTCGGCCTGAACCCCTCACCACTTGAGGCCGCTGCAAGGCCAGCACTTTGCCTGCCCCCAGTGGGGTGGGGCGGGGCTTGCTAAAATGCTCTCTCCGGCCTCTTGGGTTTCAGCTGTTTGTCTGACTGAGATCCTCTCTCTGCCAGGGCCTGATTGCCGCGCACGACCAGTTCAAATCCACCCTGCCTGACGCGGACAAAGAGCGTGAGGCCATCCTGGGCATCCAGAGCGAGGCTCAGCGCATTGCGGACTACAACAGCATCAAGCTGCCCGGGAACAACCCCTACACGTCGGTCACCCCGCAGATCATCAACTGCAAGTGGGAAAGGGTGGGTAACGCTGCCCCACTCTGCTTGCAGGGCCGCCCAGAAGTGCCCGGGTTTGCTCAGCCGTTACTGGCTTGTTCGTCAGGCTGCCTGGCTGGAAACCTAGCCGCTGCCTTGGGAAAGAGAGTAGGTAAAATAGGCTCCTGCGGCTGACACCGCTGGCCCTGCTCACAGGGCGTGCTGCAGATGGTCAGTCATAGCCCGCTGGATGGCTGCATGTTCCCAGCTCTGAGGGCTTATCGGGGCGGGTTCAGATGCAGCAGTGGGTCCCTGTGGATTCGCATTTCCAGACAGCATGAGGAGCACAGCATGGGGGGCAGTCGCGCTGCTGGCTCTGGCTCTGGCTCTGGCTCTGGCTCTGGCTCTGGCTCTGGCTCTGGCTCTGGCTGCTGGCTCTGGCTCTGGCTCTGGCTCTGGCTCTGGGCAGGCAACTGAACTGCGTTGTGCATTGCTTTGCGGAGAGCAGGGCGCAGCAGGCCTCTGCCATGGGAGCGGCATCACGCTGCCTGGCCTCGGGTGGCTGTTACAGCCGAACTTCCTCTGCTGACAGTCTGCTCCTGGATCCACGGGGCTGGCATGGGCCAAAGGCCTGGGCCCAACTTGGGCACCTGCAGCTTCGCCAGCCCTCACCAGGGCAGAGAAGCCTCAGTTCCACGGGCTCCGTGTTCCTCACAGGTGCAGCAGCTGGTACCCAAGCGGGACCACGCCCTGCTGGATGAGCAGAGCAAGCAGCAGTCCAACGAGCACTTGCGGCGGCAGTTTGCCAGCCAGGCCAACATCGTTGGGCCCTGGATACAGACCAAAATGGAGGTAAGAGCTCAGTCTTCAATAGCTGCTTCTGGGGAGTGTGTGGGTCGGTCGGTCTGTGCGCGCGTGAGAGTGCGTGAGTCCGTGCGTGCGGGCGGGCGCTAAGGGCAGCCAGAAGCTCCAACCCTGATTCCCGGGGAGGACTTGCTGGGAACTGGAGAGTGACCCAGCTGATCCTCTCGACGCTGGAGTTAAAGCACCACCTAGTGTCCAGACAGCTGCCTTCAGAGCTGTTCTCAGCCTGAGCAAACCATGGCGTGCATGGCAGCGTCTGTGCGCTGAGCCAGGACGTGCCCCTTCACACCCACCTGGAGAGCGGTCCCGCAGGGTTACTGCAGCAGAGCTGTTCTGCCCCACTTCCCCATATAGCCCAGGCCTAGCCGTGCAGTGCGCTGCTCTGAAAAGGGGCTGGGGCAACTGGCACCTTTGGCTCCCTGGCAAACCCATTTCTGTTCCTGCTCCAGCCACTGGACTGCCTCCCAGTTCCCTGGTGGCTGCCCCATGTGCTCCTGGCAGCCAAGAGCTGCACAGGTGCCCCGGAGGGCAGAATTAGGCCTGCCAGCCCGGTATTGCTGGTGCGGGAGCAGGAAGGAGCCCAGCAGAATGAGCTGGCAGGAGACTGGTGTTGAGCAGGCTGTGGAGGGGGGCTCAAGTGTCCCTTTATGGAGACTCTCAGGCTGGTTGCTGTCCCCCCTTGGCCCCCCGCCCCCCACAGGAAATAGGGCGCATCTCCATTGAGATGAACGGCACGCTGGAGGACCAGCTGAACCACCTCAAGCAGTACGAGCAGAGCATTGTGGACTACAAGCCCAACATCGATGTGCTGGAGCAGCAGCACCAGCTGATCCAGGAGGCGCTGATCTTCGATAACAAGCACACCAACTACACCATGGAGGTAGGCTTGGGGCTCAGCTGCACCAGAGCGCCCTGCCCTGGCAGTGGTTTGTTAGCACCACTGTCCTGCCAGAGTCGCCGTCGTTCGCTAGAGCCCCCAGCAGGCTTCATTAAGGACCCTCCCCTGGGTCAGGCCCCATTTGGGTCGCTGCCTTCTGCCCGCAGTTAAGCATCGGTTCAATATTCTCCATCCCTTCTGTGTTGCACGTCGGTGTAAGTGAAAGAGAGGCTCCGTGCAAATGCAGAGGCTCTGCATGAAGCTGGCACCTCGGGGGCTCGTGGCTAGAGAACGCAGCTTTCTTTGGTCTCTGGAGCCAGTGTACCATTGATTTCCGTCGGTGCTGGTCAGAATCGGCACTGGGTGACCATACGCCCTTCTAGAGCTGTGTAGCTGGTGCCCATGTGAAGAGGCTCCCAGCGTCTCTGAAGTGCTGTCAAGCTTCCTAGCGCCCGATGCCCTGATAACTGCCTCTCTCCGGCTGCCGTAGCATATTCGCGTTGGCTGGGAGCAGCTCCTCACCACCATCGCCCGCACCATCAACGAAGTGGAGAACCAGATCCTGACCCGCGATGCCAAGGGAATCAGCCAGGAGCAGATGCAGGAATTCCGGGCTTCCTTTAACCACTTTGACAAGGTAACCACGGGGCC
Organism: Pelochelys cantorii; assembly: GCA_032595735.1. Lineage (NCBI taxonomy): Eukaryota > Metazoa > Chordata > Testudines > Trionychidae > Pelochelys > Pelochelys cantorii. Next base: position 609,947 of record CM064358.1, on the reverse strand, counting down.
CGCACACGTGGCTCCTGGCTAGTCGTGGGGCCAAAGGCAGCTAGGATGCCAGTGCTGGTGATACGCTACTGGGCTTGGTGTCTGCTCTTTAACATGCCAGCCTGGAGCTCCTTTTTCTCCACTTGCCCCAGGAAAGCCAGACCATCCCTTAGCCACTCTGTCCGTCCGCTAGTACTTCAGCAGGTAGAAAGGGCGGCTGTGGGGCATTTGTTAAACCCCTTGCAAAGAATGGACTGCTTTTTAGCAGGGGGGAGGAGCCGTAGGCAGCTGTTCTCCTGTGAAAGAGAACCAGCAGCAGGGGCCCCTTGCTCGCCAGGGAGGCCAGGCAGAGAATTGTCCCACCTAGCATTCCCTCCGTCCTCTCCGAACAGTCTCTGTGCCAGCGTTAGCTGTGCCCCTACTGGCCCAGCCAGACTGTCCGTGTTTGGGGAGGCGCCCAGGGACGCGTGAAGGAGGCTTGTTCCTAAAGAAAATGGCTTTGAGTTTCCTCCCTGCGAGCCTGGCCGGTTAGGAGAGCGCCAGTTACCATTAAACTAGCGAGCAAGGGTCAGTGTCGCCAAAGCACCTCAGGCTGCTGTCCAGAAGTGGCTTCAGGAGCGTAAGCACAGATGGGCTCCTACGCCACCTGGGGCGTCGGTCGGCCCCGCACAGCGGCCAGCGCACGTAGTGGGGCCAGAGGGTCAAGCTGTCTGGCTAGGAGCTCCTTGAGCACTTGACCCATGGTTTTGGGGGCTGAACTTCCTCCATGGCGTGAGCAAGCTCTAGGCATGTGGCTGCAGCTGGGGTTATAAGTGACAGCTAAGCTAGGGCTCAGTCCTTCCCTCCTGAGGCAGCAAGTTGATTTCAGTGCCACTAATGGCGTATTTTTCCCTTCTCCCTGCTCCCCATGTGCATGTCGTTCCTCCCCCTCCCCGATGTGCATGCCATCGTCTCCGTGAATCCTGGTGCGGCGCCTCGCCACGCTCTGACCCCCTTCGTCCTGCATGTTGTGTGGTTCCCCGACGGCAGGACCACGGTGGGACCCTGGGACCCGAGGAGTTCAAAGCCTGCCTCATCAGCTTGGGATACGATGTGGAAAATGACAGACAGGTACCGAGCGTCTACTGCACAGCCTGCCGCTGCTAATGCAATTAACATGGTCTCCTTTCTCTCTTCCTTCACCTCCTTCGTCGCTCCTCCAACCATTTGTGTGTGTGCAATTCTGACGTTCAACCCCTCTCCTCCATCGCCTGGCCACGTTGCGGCCATTTCCACGATGCCTTCGTAACTAAACTCTCTGCCTCTCTCTCCTTCCGTGGGGCCCTTTCCCTCCCTGTCCCCCTGTTGTCATGTCTTTGCATGCCCCGTCCATCTGCCCCTCTCGGGGCTGGCCCCCTCCTCCTCCTGCCATGCCCTCCAAATAGAAGCGCACAGGAAGCATGGACACAGATGACTTCCGAGCTCTCCTTATCTCCACAGGATACAGCCTGGTACGCTCTCCGCTCGTTTGTTCCTTTCTTTCCCTCAAGTCGTGCTCTGCCGGAGCGCGCCAGCCAGGACAGACTCACGTCTGGGGGCGTTGTCTGCTAACGTGCGGGTCTGCGGCCAGGTGGCGGTGTGGCCAGAGGCCCTGCTCCCCCTCCCCCCGGCTGCCCTACATTTTCGCTCCTTGGCCGTGAGCCTGTCTGGAGCCCTGTGCTGCCTGGCCCAGGGGATGCTCCGCAGCTCAGCGCTTCCTTGCAAGAGCTACGTTTCCTGGGTGGAGCTGGCAGCAGCCACAAGTTGGGCAGACTCCATAAGCTGAGCGGCTTTGCTGAGGGAATCGGCACGAGAGCCTGCGACAGCTTACTGCCCTCTTGCCTAGCTGGGTTTGAGGGGCTCTGCTGGGGGGCCAATGCTCCCGCCTGCATTGAGTCAAGGCGCTTGAGTCAGACTGCTCCCCTCCGGCGTGTGCTCTGCAGCAGCCCTGGCCAAGCTCCGGCCTGGTCCCGGGGCCAGTAGAGCCCCTCTGCCAAGGTGGGACTGGCTCGCTGGCAGCCACTCCTTGCCTAAGATCTCCTGTTACCGTCAGCAGGGGCTTGCACCGGCCAGCTGTGTGGCACATGGTGGTCAGGGCGTGGGCAAGGCACAGCCCATGGCCTGCACCAGGGCTCAGCCTCTGCGAGCTGATGCACTCTTGCATGGCGCAGAGAATCGCTGTGGCCTTGCTCTGTACAAAGGAGGGGGCGTCATCCTCACAGCTTGCTCTGGCGGCCATGTGGTCCCCTTGCTGGGGGGTGCCGATAGCGGCTCTCTGGTGGTACATGTGTGTCTGCCCAGGCGTAGGAGCTCTCTGGGATGAAGGAGGCCAGCTGGCTTTGCCCCACCTGGTGTGTTCGGTGTCACCCTTTCAAGCCCCACACCTGCAGCTTTGCCCGAGCCGGTCTCCAAGTCCATTAAAGCTTCTCCTCCCCCTGTAGGGAGATGCCGAGTTCAACCGAATAATGAGCGTTGTGGATCCCAACAGCAGCGGGATTGTGACCTTCCAGGCCTTCATCGACTTCATGTCCCGAGAGACCACGGACACTGACACGGCCGACCAGGTCATCGCCTCCTTCAAGGTTCTGGCCGGAGACAAGGTGAGCTGGGGCTCCATGGCCTTCCTGCTGCTGCCTTGAGGCTGGCGCTGGAGTGGGAGAGCGGAGGGGGCTCAGGAGCTGGGCTGGGCACGGGGAAGGCAGCTGGCAGCTTCCAAGCCATCTCCTCAGTAGCAAAACTGAAGCTAGGAATGAGGCGCTCATCCCGAAGCGTAGCTTAAGGCCTCAGGCCCGGGGCCAGGCTGGCATGCTCCGACACAGCCCACCGGCAGTTCCCACGTTCAGCGTCTGCTGTGCCCCGTCCCCACCAAGCGCACTCCATGTGTCCGGGCAGGGTCTGTGGAGAGTGTGTCACTTAGCCAGTGACCGGCGCTCTCTCCTTCCCCCCAGAACTACATCACAGCAGAGGAGCTGAGGCGAGAGCTGCCCCCAGACCAAGCAGAGTACTGCATCGCTCGCATGGCACCGTACCAGGGGCCCGACGCCATGCCCGGAGCCCTGGACTACAAGTCCTTTTCCACGGCCCTGTACGGCGAGAGCGACCTGTGAGCTGGCGGCGGCGGCAGGAGCAAGGCCCAAAGCTCTGCTCTGCATTCCCGCACAAACTGTCCCTCGGCGCCAGGATCGCCCGCCGGAGGAGGGAAGCCACATGCGCACTGGGCGATCCTGGGAGTTAGCCTGCATTCCGGTCGGTGGTTAGTGCATATTCGATGAACCATGTACCTATGCAATGATTCTCTTCACTTCGCTCTGTTAAACGTGGGGGAGGGCGGGCTTGACATGTTTGTTTCTCACACTTAGTCGCTTTGGGATTTCCTGGCAAGGGGGAAGAAGGGAGAGTCTGACAAGCACGCGGCGGCTCTGGTTCAGATGGCTATTTTTGTTAAATATAGCCCCTTCTATTTTTTCAACTGAGCTTAAAAAATAATCTGTTGACTAGTCTTTGTTTGAAATTGAACCTTTCCCTTCGCCTGCCTCTCTGCCCTCTGTAATTTATGCCACTGTGTAGCGGAAACCTGAACAAGTTTGTCACCCCAGCAAAATCCATCGGAGCAGCATTTTTCAGGGATTCCCTCTTTTCCTAACCCTGCTTCCATACAGATCTCGTGCCCCCGAGTCCAGTCACTTGCTCTTGCCCTTCATTTCGGTAGCAATGACAGGGTCTAGCAAACCCCCAGCTAGCTAGTCCAGGCCTAGTGCAGGATGGGGGGAAGCAATGCAGCCTCCCTTCATGCAGGCATCAGCACAGCTCCCCTCCCCCAGACTGCGTGCAGGAAAAGCAGCTCCCTGCTTGGTAGCATCGTCTGCTGCCTCGTCACGGCTGTTTCCTTAGCGAAACTAGATGGGCTGACGTTGCCACCTTGAGCTGGCCTGCGGAGGAACCTCTGGTGGCTAACGCAGTACTTGCTGGCTATAGCCTTGCGCTTTCTGTGGCTTAATGTTCTACTCACAAAATTGCAACATTCCCTTTGAAAAGTGCAGTGCTCGGGTTTTTCGACTTTGTGGGGAAGCGTTTTGAATCCTCCTTACGCAGACCAAATTCTCTGAGCTCTGGAGGCAGAGAACTGTGTGTCCGTCCTAGGAAATCTTGGGCGCACTGGCTTTCGATTAACCGGCACATTCTGAATAAGAACAAAGCAATAAGGCATAAAGAGAGAACCTCTTGATCACTGAGCTGCAGCCCTGGTGACGTTGTACATACTCCGGAGCCCTCGCGCACGCGGTTGGGTGGGTTTTAAGCATGTTTGTTGGGAGGGGGTGGGGCAGGCCAAGTGAAATGGTTTTGCATTCTCATCTCTCCCCACTTGTCACGGATGCACTGAGATCAGTTTCACTGTCGCACGACTCGCCTGCGCCTTCCAGGGGAGGGTTTCCCATTGGGCTGAGGCACAGAGCTGGTGGGGGGTGCCAGGAGCTGCTGGCACACACTGGGGAAGGGGCTGTTCCCCTTCACACAGGTCCCTTGCTCTTCAGGGCCCTTTTGCACCGGAGTGGTGTGAGACTTGGGGTGCATACCTTGCTTCTCAGCCACCCTAGCCACAGAGGCCATTGCCGCTGGCAGATCCCCCTTACAGCCCTTTAGCAAGAGGCTTTGGAGAAAAGGCAGCTAAGCACTGTTTGCTGCATGCATGACAGGCCCAGGCCTGCTCACTCACTGTGTCCACACAGCTGGGAACCTCTTGGGTTTTGGAGAGGGAGGGAGGAAGAAATGGCTCTGGGCCCTGTCTACAGGCAGGAGGGAAGCCGGGCACTCAAAGCATGTGGGAAATCAAGGCCGTGGCATGGTCTGAGGAGCAGGCATGCTAACACACCTCGTCTGTTCAGTTCCCTGCTGGGCATCTCCTGACACGCTTGTTCACAGTTGTCTTGGAGCAGGATTTTCTGAGGACCAAAAACAGCTTTTTAAGAAATCATCGGGTTCCTATTTACTTTACGGATTTATTATATAAATATATATTCACCCAGCATCGTATCGTACAGGTTTCTTTGTCATGTAATTAAAATATTGCTGATGATTGTAACAATGGAAACTGTAACATTCCACGCCTTTGTCATTCATCCTTTTTTCCCACCCTTTTTGGCATTGGAGACTGGTAGTCATGGGAGCATTTTATTGTGTTCACTATTGAATGTCCTTCAGTGGTGGGGGATGCACGTGTCCGCAGGTAGGAAAACAGCAATAGGCAGCAGTCAGCTTTTATATGCCTCTTATGTTCTAAAGAAGCTTTGAGGTTTCTGGGAAACCAGCCCTCCTCCCTCTTGGGACAGGACAATAAAATGTGTAATATTTTTAAGGATGATCATATGTATCCTTTCTTCCCTTCCTCCGAAGTGCACCTCCCGCCTCCTGTGCGAAGGCTCAGCCATTCAGAGCCATAGGAGAATTTCAAGTGCTTCAGCTTAATCTCCTAACCAGTGAGGATCATTTTGAGTCTTCAGAAGCATCTTTTACTCACTGGTCTCCTCTCTCGTGGAATGGGGGCTGGAGTCGTGTTCTCCCTTTGCTGCAGGTGGAGAAACTGAGGCACGGAAGGGCAGTCCATGCCAGGGTGGGGTGCTGAACCAGACCCTAATTTACAGAGCTTCACACCACACCTCTCCCCACTTTGACTCCGTGCGCTGCTGTTAGCAGTGTTAGTGGATTGGACCCATCACATCTGGGGACCTCTGAGTTTTGCTGTGTGAAGGCCCATTGAAAACCCAGACAGAGCCTTGTTTCCCAGCTGTGGCTGCCCTGGGCTGCATTCAGGCTGAGCACCAGGGCTGAGGCCTGTTCCAGCCATTGATCTGCAGTTCTGCCCAAAGTCTCAAAGGTTAAATTCCTTTCCTTAAAGCAAACGGGGTATCCTTCCTCGGCCCGAGTTGGGGGTCCCTTCCGCAGGCTCCTTTGTGTCTGCCTGGCCCTCTGGAAGAGGAGGCTGGAGTGGGATTGTCTCAGTGGGTTCATGTTACAGGGAGGAAGCTGGAGACAGTCCAGTTGGGTGTGGTGCTGCCCGCATGGGGGACACTTTCTTTTGTTTGCTCTTGTAAACGTGAGAGTGAGAGCAAAGCAGCAGCTCCAAACCGGGAACCCATCGTGCTAATTCCCCCCCGGGGCGAGTGCAGACGGGTGCAGTGGTAAATGCTAGCTGGTCAGTGCTGACCGGGCAGCCAGGGGAGTCCCTCAGGCATGGCCCCTCCTCTTCGTTATGCTGCTCTTCTGCCAGGCTGGTTGCACCTGTCCTTGCCTGACGTGCTGCTGCTTTGGCCCAGGAAGCGCAGGTGATGAGCAAGGAGTTCAGGCGGCCATTTGGTGGCCAGTGCTTTGGGGCGGACTGCCCCTGGCCCAGCACAGCTCTGCTTGTTCATGGTGTAACTGACAGCAGGAGCGGTGTGAAAGTTTATCCAAGGAAACGGTCAATCAAATCGGTTAACGTTCACGGTTACACAGGCTGCTGCTCCGCTCCTGGGGTGACAGCCGGTTCCATGGGAGTGGGACTGCAGGCAGGAGCTGGTGCGTGCTGGGAGCCAGCGTAAAAGCTGCCTCCTGGTGTGCACCAACTGCTGCTACTTCTGATACAGCGGCAGCAGCACGGGGCGGCAGGCAGGAGCTGGTATGCGCAGGGAGCTGGCTTAAAAGCCGGCGGCTGGCATGGACCGGCTCCCGGGGAGCCAACTGCCACCCCCATGTGTAATCACTGACATTCAGCAGCTGCATGGCTAATAAATGACATGCATTTTAACATCCCTAGACAGCAGCAGAGTCCGACCTACGGCGAGAGCACAAGTTGCTCTCCCTGGAGGAAGTTTCTGCTTGAGGCTGGAGCGGAGACTTTAGCACAGCCTTCTCAGGGGAGACACAAAGTTCCTCACTCCTTAGGGCCAAGTTTATAGCCCCTCGCTGACTGTCACCGCCAGTCTGTGCAATCGGATGTGTTCCCGGTGGGCGTCTGTCCCGTGCCTTTTACAGCCCAGCTCAGCGTGGCGCCAAGGCAAGAAATGCAGACGAGGCCAGCGCCTGCCTTGGCTTTCAGGTTCAGCCTTCCTGGCAGAGCAGCAGATTCTCTCACTAGATTCCTTGACAGTCATCCTGTGGCACCGCACAGACGAACAGATTTACTTGGGCATCAGCTTTCCTGGGTCAGAACCGCTTCATCGAATGCATGGAGTGGAAATCCGAGGCGGGGCGATTAGGTCTGCTCTGGCCTATGCAGGGGTAGGCGGGCACTGCTCGCTCTCCTGTTCCCTGTGATCTGTGCGCCCTGGGTGGTGAACAGCCAGCTCTTGCCAAGGAGCCCGGCCAGCCACACCATACAAGACAAGCCATCAAGGTCACACGCCCCTAGCAGTTGCGATATTTTCTGTTGAGGAGCTTGTCCAAGTGGAACTTTAGAAGATAAGAGCGGCCACAC